>JACXGM010009118.1:6128-27907 GCA_016801145.1 Umbra pygmaea | reverse complement strand
TACAGAATGCTACTTTATCACCAGTCCTGACTTCACCCGCTCCTCAGGGACCCCCAGACGTTCCAGAATTTTGTTGTAGATCTGAACAGGCACACCTGATTAGGCTTGTCAACCAGTCATCAATTCTTTCATTAATGAATCAGGTGTGCCTGTTCAGGGCTACAACAAAACTCAGGAGAGGGTTGAAGAACTATGCAGTAGAGGCTTTTTACACTACGATAGATTTGGATAGATTTCAGCAACATTTTCTGAATCCGCCCGAGCCGACGTCGGAACGAGCAGGTCTCTCTCGAATTCAATGCGACCTCCGGAGGTAGCGCAGAAGACAAATTCGAAAGATCCCACCTGGGGCTTTGCAAACAGCCCTGGAGAAATGAGTATTGAGGGGAAAATATTCACTGTAAGTCAATGGGCTGGGCTGGTTTGCTCATGCGCCTGGCTCAAACAGTCTTGAATGACACACCCACAAACACGCGATCGCAGTGTGGAGACATGACAGTGTAAAAGCAAACAGTACGGAAATGATTTTGTCTCAGCTCGACCGGATTTCGTGAACCTATCGAAATCTATCGGTGTGTAAACGGGGCCTTAGTTGAGACTGACCAGGGGCCCTCAGCACATTACTGAGAACAGCCGGACGGATGACGTGGCAGAAACTGGCAAGGCCACCGTCTGACAAACAGGCCCGTCAAACAAACACACACCCAACTATATTCTGCGGCAGCATCTTTTGTCGCCCACTTAGCAGAAACGTTATTTAAAAGTAGAGGCCACAACAGCAATCGGGGTGTTAGGTTATACATAAATCCAGTATTAGTCCAAGTGAGCAGCAAGCAAAACATGTACACACCTCATGCAAACAGTAAACAATGTTAAAAAACTTCAGCTGGGTTTTGTTTACATTACGCCACCCGCACCGTGTCAAGTTAACAGGTTTGTTTTTCCAGTAACACTACCATTTGATATCCACGCCACTCTGCAAGAGAGATTATTATCAATCAATAACAAGGTATATATTACCTTTTCTGTAGCATTCCAATATATAAAACAGATGAGATCTTAGGAACTTAATGTTGCTGAGTTGACAGGAAAGAAAAAAGAAACCCCACATTACAGCTAAAATTCTAAACTTATTCTCTACTCTAAGACACATTTGATATCTAATAATTTCTGTCATGGCCAAAAGTTGAAAATGACACAAATACTAATTTTCACAAGGTCTGCTGCCTCAGTGTTTATGATGGCAATTTGCATATGCTCCAGAATGTCATGAAGAGTGATCAGATGAATTGGAAAGTCCCTCTGTCCCATGAAAATTAACCTAAAAAAAACATTTCCACTACATTTAAGCCCTGCCACAAAAGGACCAGCTGCCATCATGTCAGTGATTGTCTCGTTAACACAGGTGAGAATGTTGACGAGAAAGCTAGAGATCACTCTATCATGCTGATTAAATTAAAATAACAGACTGAAAACATTAAAAAGAGGGTGGTGCTTGAATTCATTGTTCTTCCTCTGTCAACCATGGCTACCTGCAAGGAAACACGTGCCATCATTGCTATGCACAAAAAGGGCTTCACAGGCAAGGATATTGCTGCTAGTATGATGGCACCTAAATCAACCATTTATCAGATCATCATGAACTTCAAGGAGAGAGGTTCAATTGTTGTGAAGAAGGTGCCAGGGCACCCAAGAAAGTACAGCAAGTGCCAGGACTGTCTCTTAAAGTTGATTCAGCTGCAGGTCGGGGCACCACCAGTGCAGAGTGTGCTCAGGAATGGCAGCAGGCAGGTGTGAGTGCATTTGCAAGAACAGTTTGGTGACAACCAATGCCTTTTCCAGTATTATGGAGCACCGTGCCATATGGGCAAAAGTGATAAAGTGACACAGGGAACAAAACATCAAACATTTCTCCCCAGTAGGGTCAACACTGCAAATATTGACACTGTATAAAATGAATGTAATTGTCAATAAAAGCCTTTGACACTTGCTTGTATGCTTGTAATGCTTGTAATTATACTTTAGTATACAATAGTACCTACTGACAAAAAGATCTAAAAACACTGAAGCAGTAAACTGTGAAGAGACCAATACTTTTGACTCTCTCAAAACATTTGGCCATGACTGTACACCGTCCCTGACACACTACCCTGTGAGGAGTAGTGTGTCACACTACCCTGTGAGGAGTAGTACCCTTTGACACTTGCTTGTATGCTTGTAATGCTTGTAATTTTACTTTAGTATACAATAGTACCTACTGACAAAAATATCTAAAAACACTGAAGCAGTAAACTGTGAAGAGACCAATACTTTTGACTCTCTCAAAACCCTGACACACTACCCTGTGAGGAGAAGAGTAGCAGACATCCAGTGTGTGCTGTGGTGGGTTAATATCATGCGTACCTGAGCCACCACTAGTTAGTAGAGTTTTGTTAGTGGATTTGTTGTGGTACCCAGGGGAGAGAAGGCCAGACGAGCCAGCTTCCCCTGTCTGACCCGGGCTGCTGTAGATGTTCCTCCAGCGACACGCTACAGGCACCAAGGAGATGAGATAGAACAGGTAACATTAGAACACATTATTACCATGCAGGATATATTTTTTCTTTTATTAAAGAAAAAAAGAAGGACACCAAGTTCCTTCAGATAAATATAGACCCAACAATTCTTAAATAAAAATAAATGAGTACACGGTGGATTTCCGCCATAAGGATCTACAAGCTGGTTCTATTTTTTGTAAACAATGTACAGGAACACTACACAGCGTTCCAAATTATTATGCAAATTGTGTTTAAGTGTCATAAACAATAAATATTTTGTTTTTCAATCAAACTCATGGATGGTATTGTGTCTCTGGGCTCTTTGGATCACTGAAATCAATCTTAGACACCTGCGATAAATAGTTTGCTAGGTGAGCCCAATTAAAGGAAAACTACTTAAGAAGGATGTTCCACATTATTAAGCAGACCACAGGTTTAAAGCAATATGGGAAAGAAAAAGGATCTTTCTGCTGTGGAAAATCATCAAATAGTGAAATGACTTGGACAAGGTATGAAAACATTAGATATTTCACGAAAACTTAAGCGTGATCATCATACTGTGAAGAGATTTGTGGCTGATTCAGAGCACAGATGGGTTCGTGCTGATAAAGGCATAATGAGGAAGGTTACTGCCAGACAAACTCATCGGATTAAGAGAGCAGCTGCTAAAATTCCATTACAAAGCAGCAAAAATGTATTTGTCCCGTAAATCTCAAGGAGTAGGATCCTCCAGAGGCTTGCAGTTGTGCATAAACCTACTATTCGGCCACCCCTAACCAATGCTCACAAGCAGAAACGGTTGCAGTGGGCCCAGAAATACATTAGGACTAATTTTCAAACAGTCTTGTTTACTGATGAGTGCTGTGCAACCCTGGATGGTCCAGATGGATGGAGTAGTGGAAGGTTGGTGGATGGCTACCATGTTACAATAAGGCTGTGACGTCAACAAGGAGGTGGCGGAGTCATGTTTTGGGCCAAAATCATGCGGAGAGAGCAGGTAGGCCCCTTTAGGGTCCCTGAAGGTGTGAAAATGACCTTGGCAAAGTATGTAGATTTTCTGACTGACCGCTTTCTCAGAGGTGCAAAAAGAAGAACTTTGCCTACCATGGCAGAATCATCTACATGCATGACAATGCAACATCTCATGCTGCAAAAATACCACTGTGTCATTGGCTGCTATGGGCATAAAAGGAGAGAAACTCATGTTGTGGCCCCATCTTCCCCTGACCTAAACCCTATTGAGAACCTTTGGAGCATCCTTAAGCAAAAGGTTTATGAAGGTGGGAGGCAGCTCGCATTCAAACAGCAGCTCTGGGAGGCTATTCTGACATCCTGCAAAGAAATTCAAGCAGAAACTCACCATAAACTCACAAGTTCAATGGATACAAGAATTGTGAAGGTGAAATCAAAGAAGGGGTCCTAAGTTAACATGTAACTTGCCCTGTTAAGATGTGGTTCATTGAAATAGCTTTTGATTTATGATCTCTCTAATGCTGCAAATTCAACAAAATGACAATTTTCAGTTCTTTATAACCTATAAAATGTTTTGAAACTCTGTTGTGAATAATAATTTGGAACAGTGCATTTTGAGTTTTTATTTTTGAAAAAATACTGTTTTCATTGGGTGGTTTGTTCAATGAACTTGAAAATTATACTGACTGTCATTTGCATTGAATATTTAGGATAATCAGTGTAAAATATAATTTGCATAATAATTTGGAACACCGTTTATAGCCTTAATACATGAAGTTGAAACTACCATTTTCATATCAAGGTTTTGTTCATACAGGATACATGGTCCTGCTGTCATAGTTGGTGTTATTTCAGTGTTTACATTTGTACAGACACACAAATTGGACAAGGGCTGTGCTATTGTTAAAATGAAGGATCCTAGCCATGCTGGAGTGGAAACAGTTAAGATAAACATTTCAATGTAGTCTTGTACAGTGTTTATGTAAGGTGTAGCTGCAGTGTCAGCTTCTTTATACAGGGACTTGCTAATGAAGACAATGACTGTTACTGTCATTGTAGATGAAATCATACGACAGGTGTGATCCTGAGAAAGCAGTCTCTAAATCAGCGAGAAACAAATTAAATCCGTGTTTTGGTTTGATGGGCTGTGGAGGATTCGATTTAAGATATTACCAGAGTTGGGAGTGGTCTAAATAGATGGCATTGTGTTGGGTGCTATTGTCCTACATGAAAGGGGACTAGTGTATCCCTAGGGCACTGTTGGCTCCTCAATTTTGACACCATCCTAAAAGCATTGTTTGCGAGCCCGTACAATGTTAATCAAGTCATTATTCTGCTTCATATCCTGTGAGCCAGAAGAACGATTCAGAGGTGTGTTGATCACATAGCATGGCTTCTAACTATGAGGAAGTTTTTTGCCTTCCCTTGTTCATTGTTTTACACATCTGCCAGCGGTTATGTAATGGAACACGGCAGGAGTTCCTATTCCTATAATGTTAACTTGTGGACTGTAACCCCCTGTATTAGAAATGAGAAGATCACGGTGGTGTCCATGTTGACATCTTCATCCTGAAGTGAGTACTCTCATGCCCTGAAGGACAGACAGCAGTGTGGTGTTCCGTGACAATCTGGCCCAGGGCAGTGTAATCCAAAACAACATTCAGACCATATCATGACACCATGTGGTCACTGGGCCAGGCCGAGGCCATTGTGAATGACTCCGGTGTTCGGCAGCCGCAGGAAGGACCAGACACACCGGATAAATTATGAATGGGGGTGTTCCAGGGGAACGGCCAACACACGGACGGGTTAGCGCTGGACGCTGAGCAGCTGGAAACGTATCCTGGGCCCCCGTGACCCATCCTGACAGACACACGTAGGAGCCTGCTGGTACTCAGGAAATGTAAAGACAACGGCTCAGTGTGCTTCGGGCCTCTTTACACTAACAAATATTGTTGTGACGACCTTTTCATTTAATTTGATGACATTTTCATTTTTTTAATTAATTAGAAATATATGGTTGACTAGAATTTTAAAGTGCTAACACATTTTTCTATTTACATATTCAAAGGATAGGTATAGCACCGACAATGGTCAGCGATAGGTTAAAAACATCTTTGCGCGAACCAGCACTGTCATAACATTATCTGTTGCTTTGGGCAACAGGGTTACATTAGGTGGCTAACTTATTTTTTGATTCTCTAGTTAAATCCTGGGTGTTTCATTAACTTAAATAATTTGACTATAGTCACATGGATTACTAATATTTCAAATGACCCTTCGGAAACTGAAGGCCAACGGTTTATATGTTCAGGTTTCCTTTTTCATTTATAGCTGCAATAAATCTCACAACAAATCTCAACCTAAATACATGTAGGGAAATGTAGATGTATTTATTAAAATGTTCATTTAACATGACAAGGGCAATGCCATGGGCCCAGCAGATTGGATTCTCTGTGTTCCTATACTCTATATACACTGCTGTAAATTTGAACACGGCCAACAGTGTTTCATTTGGATCACAGGATTAGGTTCTGTGCAAGAAATGTAATATTTATGTACTAACAGATATTTAGGTTATTGAATAGGAGGCTCTACTGGTTACTGCCTCTGTTAATCGACTATCTCTGTTGTCATTGAGAAGCTACACTGTTGACCTTAGTGATTCTACTTCTGAACATATTGGTGGTAAGACAGGAAAGTACAATCTGGTGCATGGCGTTATTAGTGTGATAGTTAAACTAGTTTGAACAGAGGAGTACTAAAGTGTACATGTTTTTGAGGGTTGTTTAAATGTAATTGTATGGTTTTTGCACAGTTTATCATGTGACTTTTTTGGCATCCTTGATAATGAAGATGCACCAAAAAATGCAGTATATAAGAAAATATTGTGCTTCACAATGTGGAAGAAATCAACCATACATTCTGAAATTTTAACTTTCCCAAATGAAGGAATTTAGGTTTAAGTTTGTTTAAATAATATATAAGACTCTTGTTTAGTCGACATGCCTTTTTTCTCATGTATATTATTTGAGGTTACTATTTTATAATGTTATAAAACATAATTGAAATGAACCTAAACAGTTTCTTACATTGCCATATTACTGCATGGTATTCAGATTGCAATGTTACTACTACACGGTTATTTTGTGGTTATTATGGGTTTACTAGGCCCATACTCTAGTAACTACATGGTTATTATGTGGTTACTAGAAGCATACTCTGGTTACTACACAATTATTTATTTTTCTCCCCTCCCAATTCCCACTGACCCTGCATTGTCGGCAGCTCCGCAACTCCTTGGACAGATGCGGGACGGCCAGGGGCGCAAACATGGTTCATCTAACCACATTTTGCAGAGCTGCTGATTTTCTAAGCCTCTTGTCAGTTCATGTACGGGGATGATTACGCTCACCAACTATACTTCCCTGATTAAATTTACAGGCACTCGATCTACACACAAGGAGTCACTGGAGAGCAACGTGGCAAGTTAGATCATTCAACTTTTCCATCCCAAATCCCGGGCAGCGCGATGCTAATTACTACATGGTTCTCGTGTGGTTACAATAGGTGTACTAGGGGCATACTCTGGTAACAACACAGTTATGTAATTACTATAGGTGTACTAGAAGCATACTCTGGTCGAGGCGATTCAGCAAAGTCCGACATGCCACCTCGGTCTCTGGGCTGGGGTGGTCCAGCACCTTCCGACACCACTTCAGAGGCGACTCGTCTCGCTGCTCAGCAGCTACCTGCTTCTTAGGGGATACGTACAACCTGCAGGGACCAAGACGGGGGGGCACAGAGCCGGACGAGCAGGGTGGATAAGGAGGCAGGGGGAAATGGAAGGAAAAGAAAGGCAGAGAAAGTAGGGATGGGAAACAAGGGGAAACAAGGAGTTACACCAGTACAGTGGTAGAACAACACAGCTTTCTCTCTGACCTAACACATAGGCTTATAGTAAGCTACAGTATGTAGGAGTATTTGCAGAGATATCTTGACTCACATATGGACACACACAGATGTAGTACAACCCCATTATCCATTCATAGCACTGATTCCCTAACTGCATAACAAGAACAGGTAATCTGCCTTGTAATAAAAAAATAGCTGGTTAAACAATAGATGGGTTTTTCTTACATTGTACAGAGAGTTATCAGTAGACAGTTTATTAGGCACCATTTTGTCTCCAGAACAGCTGGAGTTCTTTGGGACTTTGATTCTACAATCGGGGTTGGAAAATGACGTTCCCCATGGACGATGATCCATGACGACTGGGACTGGATCACGTGGCGGCTACAGGATTGGTAGGCAGTGTGTTCAGGCTGCCAAAAGCCAGCTCTTTCTCTACCCAGCATGCTAGAGTTAGGGGCTATGCAGGCAAATCAAGAAAACCGAACAGTGATTGATCTGAACAGGCAATGTTTTTGATAGGTAGTGTCCAGGGTTGGTGAAGGTTTGCCCACTGAAGCGGTTGCTTTCTTTAATATATAAAAAGAGTGGAGCCTGATGTGTTTCATTTTGCTGTATAGATGTTCTGAGTTGCCGTTCTACACAGCAGTACTGTACTGTTAGGTGTTTGTGGCCCACCGTTTTGCTCGCACCATTCTTGTCGTTCTCCTTCCCCTCACACATCAACAAGCTACTGCACACAAGACAGCTGCTGACAGGACTCACTTCGTTGTCTGCTCTGTTCTCTGTAAACCCTAAACACTTTCATACATCAGGCTGCCTAATACAGCAGCAATGTGACTCATGGTCTCTGGTAACACTGTTTGTGAACCTGGTGGTGTACCTAATAAACTGGCCAATGACTAGAATAATACTTGACCTAGATCAGTCTTCGAAATACAGCTAAGTCAAGCAAGACTTAAACTAAAAAATTTTCATCAATCCTAGATGGTCATCGCAACTCCACACAGCCTATTTCACTCCATTTCCATTCCAATCTCGTAGCGCTCATTCAAGCAGTAACTGTGTCTGTGGGTGCCTGTGTATATCGTGTGAGTCCAGCCCTGCCATTCTAATGAGCAGTCTACTGTACTATCCCATCCTTTACTGTGAATGACATTCTACCACCATAGAAACAGGCATGTTAGATGTACAGCCTGCCCGATATGGGACTTATGTACCCGATACAGATTCAGATGTGTGTGTGACAACCCCAATACCAATTAATCTGACGATTCTTCTGTTATTATAACTTTACTGAGTTACCTTGATGGGAAAAAATACCTGTGCCTAGTTTGTTAAGATGTTTGGGTCACATGATCACGGTCACATCGGGGAATACAATGAGTCGCAAAACAAACACACCCACATAGTGACATTTATAGCTGTGCTAACTGGTTTCTCAGTAATTAACTTAAACCCATCCTCTCACTGTACAAATACGAAGACAACCCGTTTATGGCAATGGGATGAACAACAATACAGACAGCATTCATCCATGTCTTTAGTGTGATTTTGTTGTTACAATGAATGGAAATAGTCAATGTTTTCCAGTGGTTTTTAAATATAACCCAATGTCATTTTCTTTGTGTCAAGGGTGTTTTATCTGGTTTTTCATTTAACCCTTTAATGTCCTCACTGCGAAAAAATAAACATTGCGTGCTCTACCAAATGGTTGAGTCGAACATTACAGGGTTAACCTGAATTCCAGAAGCCTTAGATATAGGCCTACCTTGTTTGTAGCATTGTGATATAGGCCTACCTTGTGTTGAATGAGAAGGGAAAGGAAGAAATACAGACAATAAGCTGCATTTGGGCTAGTAACTTAAAAGTTTAGGCTACAACTACAGTTCCTACCAGTAATGTGTATTAGGTCCAGGACAAATAACATACAGCCTAAGTCCCCTCCAAAGCAGTTTATCCTCCAACAGCATCCAGCCTGTAGTCTCAAACAGCCCACCCATTCCCTAGTGAAGGGCATTACTTTAGAGCAGAGCCATAAGGCACCCTGATCAACTTAGTGCAGTATAAAGGGAACAGGCTGCCATTTGCTTCTCAGCATCCAGTCTCCAACACAAAGCAGCTTAGAAATCCATCCCTGGGGGGGCTAATAGAATGTTGTTTCTGATAACCTTACGGGCCACATATGGACAGGCTAATGATGTGAAACAGAGAACTACTCATTGCTGGGTTGGATTGTTAATCCACACCTAAGCTGCTGAAATAGCTACCTGAAATACAGCATGTTAGCACAATGTATTGGGTCACATGCCAGGGACTGGAGGGACATTTCTCCCCCCATTATGGAATAAGCACTCAGTTGTTACTGATGTTTTGAGGCAATAAAATCCTGTCATTTCAATTTTGATGTGGAAGCCGAGCACCTTACAGGCACTGCCATATCAGAAGAACAGTGCTAGGCAAACTGAGGCACTCCCTAATAACAAGACTGGACTGCAAGTCATTCAACTAGAAACAGATTTAAATGATGTAAATACTGTCCAGACTTCCAGAATGTCAGTAGTAGAAGAACTCACCAATGAGTGAACTAGACAGTCTGAGTGGGATGAATAAACAAGTAGTGCCTTGTTTACACTTCACTGCCTGTGGACAAGGAGCATTGATCATAGCCTTGGTTCATTAAACTGCCATTTTAAAAGGGGCACATAACAAACAACTGTCAGCCCTTATGAACTTTGCCAAGTAGCAATAATTCCAGTCATGCCATTGGAGTACTGATGTATGGCCGTATATAGGGGTGGAACGGTACACAGAAGTCACCGTTTCGGTTCAATACGAATACATGTACCGTTCTTCCACCCCTAGCTGTATACAGTAAGGCCCACCATTACAAAATGTTGGACAATCAAGCCTAAAACCAGTATTTCAGGTAGGTCCTCCTGGTTCCAGTCCATTGTTGTTAATATGATGACCAGCGAAATTAGTTCTGGCTCTGACCGCCAGCCTCCACCCTGCATTTTTACCTCAGAGGAGAATCACTATCGTGCCTACAGTTAATGGCGGGACTAGGCGACCCAAATGTTAGATTTGTTGAAGTCTTGAGCAGCAGCTGCCCATTAGTTAATCTTGTCAACCAAACAGCAATTTTTTGAACGCATTGATATTTGGATCATAGAACAAAATTCATCTTAGAGGTATGTTGGTGCAATTGGGTATATAATAATGTATGGAGTTAAACGCTGGGTTGCAGCTAAATTATTTTAAATGATCAAAAAAATATTAACTGGGAATTAAAGTTATTTCAATGTAAAAAACAAATATCTATAATGTAATTTTTTATGAGATTAACAAAACCTAGCTATAGTATGCCAGAGCAGTGTTAGAACAGCAACCTACTCAATGTTAGCTGCATTGTGTGGTCTAGCGTTTTTTTTGTTTACACCGCCACAGGGCTGTACAAACGGTTGGCTGAATTTTCTCGCAGTTTATTTGACCTTTACCGCAGCCCGTCTGTTCGTACCTTTTCTGTCCATCTCCTAAAACCAGGGTAGGATTCTCTGTCCATCTCATTTAGTCTCATCACTCCTTCTGGTTCTCCCCTCTCTCGTCGTCTTCTCCAGCGTTCTACCCTTTTACCCATCGCTAACTATCCTTGTGATCAGAGGCTTTGTCTGTCACAGGCATTTCATTTAGCCCACAAAGTTCTATGAGTGTTTAAAGCAGAAGCAGCTCTTAGATATATTTATTGGAAAGCCAGAGCCTCTGCGTGAACAAAACATTTCTTATTCTGCACATTTGCTTTGGTTGTTACTTATCATGAAAACAAGGCCACAGCTGAGTGATACAGTGCAAAACCCAGATCAGCATCCCAAAAGGCATACGCCTGCCTACATAGTGCACTACAGCCCACAGGGCTGGAACATAAACCAGGTTATTTTTTTATATAACTACAAGTTGAAGTCATCCTTCCTCGGAGCAATAACCTACTTAGGAAATGCAAATGACTCATCTGGTTATAATGCATTTCACCCTCCTGAAAATGCACACAGGCAATAACACAGTAGGCTACACATGTACAGCAGCTAGTCTGCCATAACGCTGAACCCACGAGACAGTGATAAACAGATGTCTCCCACTACAACATGTGGACACCATATTCATTCATGTCATCGTCTCTGCTTCTTCAACTGATCTGAATATGGACATGTGAATGCGGCATGTTGGAGATTGCAAATAGGAAATTGGCTTTCCTCTGCACGGTTCAATCAGTTTACAGAAGTTGCAGAAAAGTCTGTCTGAGAAAGGAAACGACAGCAGATGAAAGTAACAAGGCATGCCCATGTGGTACCTAAAGTCTGGCAAACTCCTTTGGTGGAGTCTCTCAAAGAACAGCGCCAGCTACACCAGGCCTGTTCATCTCTGGTCCTGTATGGCTCAACCACATTTTTTTTCATACTACATGGTAGTTACTTAAACTCACCTGATTTCCAAGGTCTGTGTCAGTCCCTATTCACCAGATGATAAGTAGGACAGGATAAAAACAGAAGTGGTTTTAACCCAGGACCAGAGCTAAATGTAAGGTCCTGACTGTAAGGTGTGCAGAAGGGGTTTTCCCTACATCTGAAATGTCACTCTAATATAAATAATGCATATTTTTTTAACAGAGTGTAATCATGCAGGCTCTGCCTAAAGCTAAAGGAACACATAAGCAATAGGGTGCCAGTGTATCCCATCTCAGTCTGCTACACAGGGTACATACCAGCTGTCCTCATCATCCACCGCAGGACAGTCATCTTCCAGGTCCAGGACATCAACCTCATCCAGAGCTGATTGGTCCACCCCGATGTTGCTCTCTGCCAGTGTCTCAGACTCAAAGCTATCCAAGGATGGGCTCTTAGGAGTCTGGCTTAACCCCTGGGTCTGGCCCGGTTCTGGTTTGTCCACACACGGCAGGGTCAGAAATCCTACACATAGTCCACTACCCTCCTCGTCCTCTCTCCTGTTGGATACAGGAAGAGGGGACATCTCCTCGCTGCTGCTACTGTCCGGCGGGGGCGACAGCTCAAAGTCACTGGTGCTGCCAAGCTCCGTTCCAAAACTTCCGCTGCTTCCCAACCTGAGCGGGGTGTTGATGACACTTACGGGGGATGAAATCCTCTCGTTAATTTCGGTATCACTTGTAAGGTTGTTGCTGTTGTTTGTAGTGGTTGATCCCGCCAGATGTAGATTTTTACTGCCTCCCCTGTTGCGGAGTGTTTGATTCTGGACCTCAAGTCTACGAACGAGCTCCTGGAGCTTGCGTACCTCTTCCAGCTCCACCCCCGCTAGTTCCTCCTCCTCGTAACTCTGCTGAGAGGGTGTCTTCATGAGACCCCCGGAGCCGTCATTTTCTGCCGTTTGGACCTCAGTCACAGTGTCCGGAACTACCATGTTGCCCAGGCTTTGCTAGGGAACAGCACTTTATTAATCAGCAGCTCTTTCACATAAACTAGATCATATGATGATGAGAACACCGGATATCAGATGAAAGCATGGCTAGTTATCTACATGTACATGTTTAAAACATGGCAACATAACTGTGTTACATTCATCAAAATTATCTACGACATGTATGAAGTTATAAAGTTAGGGGGATGGGGGTCAGCTGCTAAATGACCATAACAACAATCTCCCTGGCTGTATCGTAGCAAATACTGCCACGATTAACATTGACCTGGCCTATAAAAACAAAAATAAAAACTGGAACGTTGACAAACTGCATGCTAGTATGGTTTGTCTGCAGCTGGTACTGTAACGGTTAACGTTGGTAGCAGCAGCCACTAAACGCACCCTTTCTGCCCAGTCCACTCTCATGAATGCCGCCAACAATTTGCAGCTACTGTTTAGTGCCGCTTCTGGTTGCGGTCGTTACATCAGTAATAGATACCATTTACTTCAAACACACATGCATTCATATTATTTATAATGCAAGCATACCGATGTTGTTTCTCGATGCATTTTCAAGAAGCGAGGTAAGCTAACAGTCTAGCATAGGCGCTAGTTAAGCAAAACAAACGTACCAAGCACCGGTTGAGATGAAGAGCCGTGTTGATTTCCAGAGATGGTACAATTAGCCTGACTCAATGCCACGGAAGAGAGCACATGAATCACATTAACGACTAGAACGCAAATGAGATCTAGATATATACTCTACGGGGATAGCTTTATGAATATCGATGTAATGCAAACCCCACTAGGATAAACCATTCCCCCGTTAAGCCTGTAACTGGCAACTGGGTAGTTAGCAAAGACAAGCTAACTATCAGATTATGTTATGCTGGTTTTGATGGTCTCAAGTTGAACCAATCAGAGCATTTGATCACGCCCACACACCTTGTGATGATATTTGGCGCCACCTGCAGGCCTATGGCACGCAGGTGGGGTTTGTATTGTACCGTAGTTGCCTTGACTTGCGCTAGGTGTCACCCAATACGAAAGCAAAAATACACAGGTAGGCTGCTAAAACTACAAACCAGTTGTTAGTTCTTATGGTACTCAAACCTCTCCATGTATTTCAAAATATGTATGTATATATATATATATGTCAGATCTATTACACCTGATTCAACATATCACATATCTACTAATGAATAACTCCTTGATTATTGAATCCTCAGAGTTAGTTCAACGGTTACAGTTAAACTCTGAAATGCCTCAGAGGCTCGAAAACCACAAAGCTATCTACAACTCTGTCTTAAACTGCCAAAGCTAATTCAAAATGGTCTGGATGTTGTCTTATGAATATATCTAATCTACTTTCTGTGACGTCTGACCTCTACTGGGTGGCAGCTCTTGCCCCACCAGCGAAAGCACTCTATCCTGACATTTTGATGGTGTAAAGCAAACAACTTGTCCTTGAAGCACAGCAGAGTCTCTGCCCATTTTCCAAAAGGCTTGCAATTGTTATTATTATGATTAATATACACCTCTTGTAATATTGCTGATATATACTACAGAAGAAAGTTATGCTTACTTGGTTGATTGCTAAATTATCAAAATGAATAAAAACAAAAACGTAGTTGCTGTTGAATAAATGGTGTCAAACTAGCTGGAGTTTGTAAAGTTATAACCACGCCTCTTGTGAAAAAATACAGTATATTACACCCAGGGCACTACCATTATTACTCAAGTTTAGAAGAGTCCTTGCCCTGTTGCGAAAATAGACATCCATCACTTGTTGAGTTGTTCCCGCACAGATAGTCTAAGAAGCCAACAAGTCAAACCAAACTCTGGGGAGACTAAATAATGTTGGGGAGTTACTAGGTTCTAGAAGTGAAGGCAAAAAGAGTGAGTATGCGGGTGAACAGTTATCTCACAGTGTAACAACGCTAAATTTGCCAATTTCAAGCCCCCAGTCAATGTTCCTTTCTAAAAAAAAGAAAACTGAAGGTATTCATCCTGAACAAATGTCTACATCTAACAGTTACCTTGTGCATCATGAAAACATTATTTGAGTGCCTTGTCCTGTCAGGTCTCAAATCTGTCCACTGACGCCTCTGCATATTTCAGTTTGTTTATACAGCCAACAGATCTGTAGACGACATTATAAACTTGGGTTTCCACTACATCCTCCAAGAACTGCACAACCAAAATATACGGATACTGTTTGTGGCTGTGTTAAACACAATCTTCCCAGAATTACTGCAATACAGCCTCTCCTAGCTAAACATGTCAAGTTGTCAATGGATCACTGATGTCTTCACCAAATGGACACAACACGTGAAAGTACATTTCAAACTGGTAAAACAGCGGAGGGTTGCAAGGATGCATGTTTTCATCCATTATGAATGCATTTGTCAAACTACATCAGTTTGCAAGAATGCATGCCAGGTCAGTCATTCAGGGCTATGACTAAATGTACCATGGAGAGTTTAACGAGCAGAAGACTTTGTGTAGTCAAAATAACTTTTAACACAGGAAAAACTGTGGTCAACTTCAGGAAACAATCCCCACCTCTGTTTATTGTTATTAAAGGCTGCCGCTGTTCATTTAGCTGAACTATTCAAATATGTAATGACCATACTCTTTCACAAAGATGAGAGACAACATTACAGCAATCAGCAATAAGGCACGCTAGTACAAGTACTAACTTGCAGCATTGGGAAATCCTAAATATTTCCCAGTCAATCTGGATCCAGCTATATGCTCTTATTGTAGAGTCCATCCTCACCTCCTTATTTAAACTGCAACACATTGTACAACCTGCAACAGCTGCCACCTAACCTCATCATGACTCTAGGCCAAGGCAAGATAACTGATGACTGTTCCCACTGTTCCAAACAACGGTGCTCCTGCAGGCATGTCACATGTCAACGTGACAGTCGGTTTGTTTGTCATTTCCTCTGTGTTCACCCAAACCGGAAGCCTTTAGTCGGATCATGCACGGGATGATTACGTTCACTGGATCTGGACCCAAGGAGTCACTGGAGAGCGACGAGGCAGGATAGATAATCTGTTTTATCTAAACCAAATTCGAGCGCTGCCTCGTGCAGGAGGTCCTGGGAAAGTCAGAGAACCCATAGTCAGGCTTGAACCTGTGACTAACACTTAGCCCACCACACCACTCGGACCCCCTTACTGGGTAAAATTTTCTCTAAATGGAATTTCTCCAGAACCATATGGTATAAGCATGTATACAATATAACAAGTACACATTTCCAAAAAAGCAATAAAACACTACACTAAGCAGATATTAACCAGGTTCACATTGTAGTGCAATGCTATAGCGTTCCACAGGCTAGGTATTACGCAAGATAAACAACAATAGACAATGTACTGACATTAAAAATAGACACAATCTGTACAGTCTTAAATGTCCTTGGTTGACATTGTAGGTCTGGCTTTAAATGTAGTCTACAGTACAGGTACAACAGCATTCTCCCTCCATTGCACATTCAGTCTATTGCTGCAGCATGGGTTTGAGACTAGCCTACTGCTATTTCAGAACAATTTCATCCTTCCCATATTCTCTTCACTGATCGTCAAGCTCACAACAGATTTTGAAAAAGATGGGATCATGAAAGAGTTTGAATATGCAGCTTTATTACAGTTTGTTTACATGTTAGCGGCATGTCTGGCTTCTGTTTTCTGCTTGTAAGATTGTCTAAACTTTTTTATTAGGTATTTATTTAGCCGTGGGCATTGCCCTGTAATCCAAAGAAACCTAATATATTGACTAAAAAGTACATTTACAAGAACACTTCCTGTCCCACCGGTTTTGCTGCAGTGTAGCCTGTAGTCAGGCATGGGAGAAACAGATAGACTGATATGCATGCTTGTTTGCACATGTTCAGACTAAAAAACCTTAGTGACGACAACACATTTCAGTGGAATTCAGATACTGAGGATACTGAAGACCTATTAAACCAATTACCATGGTATTAGATTAGACATCTGCAGACGTAATGAGAATATCCGTTGTTGCACAGCTTGGCAGGGTACAGGATGCTTGGTGCCATAATCTGTCTGTTAAATGGCTCCCTAATCCATCAACAAGGATTATATTACATACTGCACTACTTTCAAACAGTTTTGCCTATAGCTCATATGCGGCAATGCCCTGGTCCTACTTCTTGATTTGTATCTGTCCCATGATTCTCTAGTGTCACTGAGAAGATTTTGTCCTGCTCTCTTCATAGATACAGATACACCCAGACTGGTGCTGTCGCTTTTTCACAAACCTTTGCATGTTGTGGCAAGCTTGACATTTCACAAACACATGGTCCTTGGCACTAGTTGAATTTCCTAAATTCCCCGCCAAGCTTTTCTGTCTCAACTAGAGCACAAACCGTTTAGTAACTTCCACTGTCTTGACTGTCAGTGCCATACATCGTAACATTCCGCTAAATAAAAGCAACGGTGAGAAAGTATGTAGACCCCCACACAGGTTTTGTTTTTATGGATCTGTACTCCACCATTTTATACTAATTAATAACACAAATAACGCTGTCTTGAGGGGCTTAAATACAGCTTTAATTTGTGTATTTTTAAACATATCAAAATAACCATTTAGCACATTTTGTACATAGTCCCCCTCAGAATATTTTGGACAGTTGGCTTTACAGTCGTTTCTAAATAAAGGCAGGTACCATATGTTTGTTTGCGTTATTAGGGCGTGCACAAAGTAGCTGTTAATGTTTAGTCTTGATTCTAGGCTTTGCATTTGAAGTCGGTTGCTGGAGCCTGACACCACAAGGACCAAAGAAATATCATTGCAAGTCAGTCTGGCCATAATGCAGGTAAATCAGAATAAATCAGAAATATAGTCAAAAGTTAGGCCAGCCAAAATCACCTGTTCTCTAGATTAAGAAGAAGTTAATGACCCAACCAGAAGCCAACAAAGCATGTGTTTCACTTGCCAAAGGGACAATACTAAAGGCAAGAATGTCTTGAAATTAACAGAAAATGAAAATGTTTGCAGTACAGGCATCGCATGGCAACAACAGGGTGTATACTCAGTGTCTGGTATGGGTTGCAGGCAGTGATCCAATGCAATGGACTTGCAACCTGGTACTATAATAAATGTTATGACTTCCTTCAACTTCATGTTACTTGTTGTCCAACTTAGTTGGTCCTCTAAAATGAGGGAGGATTAGATAACATAGGCACGGTTCAAACACGGTTTACTGCATGAATGTAAATACACTCAAATTAAGTACACTCAAGTAAACTTGTCTCAAATACTTTCAGACTGCGATGTATAAAATTCTGGTAATCAAACTGACAGACAGAACTCATAACTCTTACAGTTCTTATCCTACATTTATTCAGCATAGAGTAGGTTATCTGTTCAAACACGTTTTTTTAATTGTTGAAGCCTGGAATGTGTGATGAGCGCCTAAATCTTAACACCACATCTGTTAGCATGCCAGAACCTGTTGTATTGGACTGCTAACATGCCCGTCTGGATATCACAGCAAAAGCACTGAGCGGAAACACAACTCCCAAATGGTACCCTACTCTCTATTTAGTGCACTAGAGTTTGTTATAACTGGTCAGAAGTAGTGTAAGGAGAGTTGAAACCATGCAATCTAAGGATTTGACACTGCACTCCCATATACAAGGTCACACCTACCTGTTATTAACAGGTCTGAATATATTGTAGTAGGTTGTGCAATACTGCAGTGATATTTTTACAACACCAATCCCTTTTGTCTCCATTTGTTTAATCATGCGTCACTGTATATATATTTTTTGGAGTATCTAACAAGTAATTTGACAGTTTTGCTCAGGTTGATATTAGGGGCGTAGGTAGTAGCTTGAATCACTCTGGTGAGATACGTGTTGTGCAACAACAAAGTCCTTTCTTGCAGCAGCCTGTACAGTTAGGTTACACACTCAGGGAAGGTGGTGTCACAATGCCTGTGTAGCACACACTGAAATATAGCTAGGTCTTATGTTTTAAGCCTGACAAGAGCAATAGGACTTCATGACAAATTACGCACCAAACTGTCCGGTTTTAGCTTGTCAGGTAAATAACCTAACATTCTCCCGTACAGTAATGATCTGGTGTTAGTATTAATAAGATTGCACTTCCAGTAATGGCTGTATAGCAAAGATTTAAGAGAAAACAATGAAGAAAATGCAGTTTTACAACATTAATTTTATTAAAACAAAAATATCTTGTTACATGTCATTGTTACAGAACTTATACAGAATGGCACCATTTACAGGCAGAGTTTTGGGCAAAGCTGACAGTGTATTTAACTGTTGATGGATAAAATACAACACATTGTGCTCAGTTCTTCTGTTCAACAAATACCCTGCCCTATCTATCTTAGTCTAAGCTCACCCCGTTCCAACAGGACTGCATTAAAAGCACAATTCAAAACATTGACAGTTAAAATTGTACTGTCCTTCCCTTCACTAATCATGCACCCCATAATTATACCCAAAGCATCAGGATAAATGCTATTGTGATTCATTAACATGGTGATACATCAGGTAGACAGAGATAATGTACAGATATCTTTAAGCTTAGGGGGGAGGAGAAAGCTAAAAGGGGTGAGGAGCAGAGGAACGAAGACGTTTCATTTGGTGTGCTTCTCCGCTTTCTTCTCCTCAGCGATGTCTGCGAGAAAAGGAAAGAGAGCAAAATATTTAGTGATGATTCGTTGCCTTGACACAAGGAGGTATTGGTATATGGCTAATATATCATGGCTAAGAGTCTTTCTTAGGCATAATGAATTGTGAAGTGCCAGGACACAGCGTTTAGCTGATTTTTGCAATATACCACAAACCACTTAGTTGTGCGATTGCTATTATAAACTGGTTATCAACACAATTACAGAAGTTAAATGTGATGTGATACCTATGTCCGTTATTGCCTTGTCTATTCCACAACAATCAAAGCTACAATGAATGGAAACACCATCTTAACACATCAGTACACATTACTGAATGATAACATCCCGTGTTATTACTGGCAGACAAGATGAATACTGTAGATTCTCGGGAGGGAGTATGCATCCTAATTGGATCCCTATTTCCTAGTGTTATCTAGGATCTAGGGGGCATTTTTAGATGAAGGTGGGATGAATCCACTTTCACAAGGAGGAGGGCTGGCAGGCAGGCAGTTGGTAAGACAGATGGTTCCTCTTCCATCACTGGCTCTTCACCAGACTGCCTGGCACAACCTCCAGTCAATGGTTAAAGTATATTTTATCCTGTTAACTCTGTATTGAGGTTATCCCACTGGAGAGTTACAGTGAAGCTGTGTGAGTTGTGAGTAAATCTATCATTAGGATGGTACTCTGTCTTAGACGCTATATCCTAGTTATTTAATCATGATTAAGGAATGAATTAGAAAACAACACACTGGAAAACACTACCTTAGTGTATTTGTCATGCCAATATAATTTAATAATGTAATACGGAAGTAAATGCATGGTAATAGAACACTAAGAATAGATAGCCTAATATGGTAATAGAGCACTGACAAAATACAGCCTAACATGGTAATAGAGCACTGACAATATACAGCCTAACATGGTAATAGAGCACTGACAATGTGCAGCCTAACATGGTAATAGAGCACTGACAATATACAGCCTAACATGGTAATAGAGCACTGACAATATACAGCCTAACATGGTAATAGAGCACTGACAATGTGTAGCCTAACATGGTAATAGAGCACTGACTATATACAGCTTAACATGGCAATAGAGCACTGACAATGCACAGCCTAACCAGCCAACAGTTCAGAATTCAGGAATTGTCTTTCTTTACTAAAGGAATGTCCCTGCATTGCAGTATTCTGTGTCCTGGGGTGCAGGTGTTGAAGTTAATATTTTCACTGCAGTGCACATGCATGATTATTATGACCGAAACTGCCCATCACACCTTTAACCACAGTGGCACTTAGATGGAGAGACTAGAACACCCTCCAAATCTCCCTTCCACCGGCTCTGTTGCATGGACGGATAATGATTCAGAAGTGTCCATAGCAGGGCTGTTTCTAGCAGGGGGGCTAACACGTTCGCCTGGCAACACTATTTTATGCCGGCAACACAAACTCTGATTTTACTTTTCAAAATAATAGTGCTCATAATTCATCACAATAATCATTGTTAATTCATTGCATAGATAGTTAGTGGGTCTATGTTCATGTGTTGCTACTACAATTAGACTATTGTTGGATAAAACAGACTTTAGTGAATGTTTTTCAAATGTAATTGTGTTTTCACATGAAATACTGACAATATATTCAATAAAGTTTTGTGTAAAACATATTTTTTCAATCACAAACTCTTATTGTTTCTTTACACAAAATACAAATGCATTTGGTTACAATTCACTAAAATTGTAATGAATTCACAATGATTATTGCAATGAATTAAATGAGCGCTATTATTCTGACAGGAAAATTCAGAGTTTGTGTTGCCGGCATAATACAGTGTTGCCAGGCAAACGTGTTAGCCCCTCCGCTAGAAACGGCCCTGGTCCATAAAGTTTCTCTGGTTTGAAAGAGAAAGGTAGACAGTGTTTGTGTTCCAAGTTGAGCCTTTGCAGAGCGCTTGTCAAAATCACTGCACTATCCGTATAGGGGGAAATCTGGGATGCTGACAGAGAAAGGATGAACCATGGAACTTCAGGAATGGTTGAGAACGGTGACGGTGGAAGAAATGCAGTAACTAGTCAGTGTTAATAACGCTGGTGACATACTGGGAGCCCCACTCCTCTTAATCTCTTCCTCGCCATCTCTCTCTCTCTCTCTCTCTCTCTCTCTCTCTCTCTCTCTCTCTCTCTCTCTCTCTCTCTCTCTCTCTCTCTCTCTCTCTCTCTCTCTCTCTCTCTCTCTCTCTCTCTCTCTCTCTC
>JACXGM010009117.1:0-28003 GCA_016801145.1 Umbra pygmaea | reverse complement strand
CAGTGTAACACCGGGGTGATGTCGCTTTAAATGCGTGGCCATGCTTTCATGTTTCCACTGTCATATCGCTTTCTTGTGCCACAGTGCCTACACACTGTCACGGTTTTATCCACTAACCTCTTTCCTTCATCATTATATTTAACAGGGAAACCAACATGCTCCCATACAGGGGATTTAAATGACGCGGGACGTCCAAGCTTCTCCGTTCCTCCGCTCGCTATGACCATGTTGTGAGCGGACTGAACATGCGCAAAACTTTTTTTATTTCAGTAATCAATCCGCGGATCACGTGTGTGCCGAACCGAAGATATTGATCCGAACGGATCACGGATCAATGACGATCCGTTGCACCACTAATTAGTAACTATCACAGTTGTTTGGCACTGTTGTAAGTCATACTGATAACAGAAATCACCCAAATGGCCCTGATCAAAATGTACATACCCTTGAATATTTGGCCTTGTTACATACACACACAGGTTAAAATGGCAATTAAAGGTCAATTTCTCACACCTATGGCATTTAAAAATCTAATTAGTGTCTGTGTATAAATAGTCAATGGGTTTGTTAGCTCTCACGTGGATGCACTGAGCAGGCTATATACTGAACCATGGGGAGCAGAAAAGAACTGGCAAAAAACCTGCGATACTATACTGAATAATGTTGGAAATTAACATAAAAAATATCTAAAGCATTGCAAATGCCGGTCAGTACTGTCCAATCACTTATTAAGACGTGGATGATTCGGTGATCTCTTGATACCAGGCCAAGGTACGGAATCAGGATCAAGACATATATCAGCCAAAACTGCCAGAAGAATTGTTCGGGATACAAAGAAACACCAACAGGTAACTTCGGGAGACATACAGGCTCCTCTGGAAAAAGATGGTGTGGTTGTTTCAAGGAGCACAATACAAAGATACTGAATACTGGCAGACAATTTGCATTCTTCAGCACAAAGGCTGTGCATGGGATGTACTTGGACAGTCCAGCATGGCAATGAACCTAAGCACAAGGCCAAGTTGACCCTCAAGTGTATACAGCAGGACACATGTGCGATTCATGCAAGACGACCAAAGACTTTCATGACCTGGAGACATTTTGCCAAAATGATTGGGCAGCTATACCATCTTCAAGAATTTGGGGCCTCATCGACAACTATCATTGTATTGAGAACTGAGGGTATGCAGACTTGAACAGGGGTCAGGGGGTTATTTTCTTTGTTGCCATAGTTTGTTTTATGATTGTGCTATTGTGCTATGACATACAGTTGAAAATGTTTTCATAAAAAATAGTACATCTATTACCAATTGTCCAAGGGCATGCAAACCTTTGAGCACAACTGTATGTTCAGTTTGATTGTCATTGTCGGTTATTGTTGGGTACCCTTGTCTTAGTTGCTGTCAACTTCTATTCCATTCGTATAACTAGATACGGTACACATACCAGCTCTGTCTCTGTTACAGACTGAAGCCAAAGCACACAGAGAAAACCCTAAGTTAAAACATTTTCCTTTGCCGTCCAAATGTTGAATGTAGAATGAAAATAAATGTAATGAGCAGGTGTTTGCAATAGCACCTATGAAAATGTATTATGGGATTATTATTTAAAAAGCCAAATATGCCGTTATAATAATGTGAAAGGAGTATTATCCAAATACAATAGTTAGAAAAGTTATAATGGTTAGAAAACATTATAATGGTTTAAAGGTTATAATGGATTAAATAGTACAATGGTTGATAAATAAATGTTACATTAGTAATAAGATATTATGATTATTTTAGGATATAATAGAGCTCAAGCCAATTAGGTTAGAAATGTTGTAATGAATAAATAGACAAAATGAAAAATGTGTGAAAATATATTGAATCCATTCTGATTAATCATATTCTCATAAGGGAAATGTTATGGAAAGTAGGACTAGATTGTTACATGTTAATGAAGTGCCAATTACACCAAATATGTATATAATAGTGTTTTAGTAGAAATCTGCAAGTGAATATATTTGCTAAGGAATGTATTGCTGCACTGTGTAACTCTTAGAGGACCTACCCTGCTCTCTAAGTTGCAATTGAAAGCAGATGTGGCTCTGAGCCCTCTTGGGGGCATGGCTTAAGTCCCTTAGCCAATTGCCACGAGACTAGTAGGTTTTTTTATGTTTTTTTTATGGTTATATAGCCCAAAATAATTCCAATAGAAGTTACAGAGAGGAGCTAGCCACGGTGAAATGCTGCTAGATTTAATAATGCTACTCATTTGACATGAGATTACTGGGTCTTAAAAGGACATGCCAGGTGTAGAAATGATGATTGCACACGTGACATATTGAGTCGCTCCCATCCAGAACCCAGAGATCTGCTGACCAGGGTTCTCTGTTAAAAAAATATATATCAAAAGACCAGATGCAAATCGTAACGGGTTATTTTGGATTAATCAGGAATCACTAATTCAGTACGGTTATCCAACCCATCGCGAGGATTGTAATCTAAGGATCCATTACATTTTAGTTAAGAGTAAACCTAAATACCAAGTCTGTCATTGCACTATAATAACCAACACCGGCTAGCCATAATATAGATCAGTGGTTTTCAACCCGTGTGCTGCGATGCACTTGTGTGCCGTGAGGACTCCCCAAGTGTGCCGTGAGATTTCTCAAAGTCGGATGTGTTATGTTTAGGAGGCAACATTGGACAGTGAAGTAATTAAGGTCACACCTGCAGTTGACAAGCACACACATTTATGCATTTATACTGCGTGTCTGTACCCAAAACATCCCATTAGAGGTGGGCGATACTGCTAAATTTGAATTCGATCCAATACCAAGTAATAAAAAGCCAGTATCGCCGATATTGATACTGATACTTAAAAGCAGCATATGTACTTTTACGTACGGGAGAGTAGTGTATCATGATTTATGAGGTGTTTCATCTTACTTTAAGGATTATTTACTTATATTACTTTTTACCATATTTTTGTCTTATTTTCAGACATTTTAGGAAGTAAGATTATCTGAGAGTACTGGAAGATAGAATATGCTTAAAGTAAGCAAAATTATCTTAATTTAGGTACATATTGTCTTGTTTTTTATGTGTTTTTGCAGTGCAATGTAAGGTGAGTGGTGGAATTTCTACTTGCCACCTGTGTGAGACTTTGTAAAAATGTGTTGACTGTAGGCTACTGTATCTTTAGGATTTGCGGTTGGTACTGGGTAGTCAGTGTGCAC
Organism: Umbra pygmaea; assembly: GCA_016801145.1. Lineage (NCBI taxonomy): Eukaryota > Metazoa > Chordata > Actinopteri > Esociformes > Umbridae > Umbra > Umbra pygmaea. The sequence goes on along the minus strand of JACXGM010009117.1, from coordinate 24,780 downwards.
GTCGCGTCATGCGCGCGTGACCAATATTCGTTGTTTGAGTGCACTGCACAGTCATAAGCAACAGCAGCAGCACTTAATATGTGTTCATGACAACGGAACGTTGTTTGCACAGTGTTACAGTTCTATACTTTAAAATGTGTAGAAGGGAGAAATTGAAAGTGGTATCGATTCTATGGACGCTAATATCGATCTTCAAACAAGAGACCTAATATCGGTAGTATCGATATTTTGGGATCGATCCGCCCACCACTACTTCCTATATAAACCAAAGCTACATTGGGCCATGGATTCGCACAGGTTATAAATAGGCTAGTAAATAGGCAATTTCTATATGTCCAGAAATGTCATTACACTTAAATGTTGTTAGACTTATAATGAATGAAAAGGCTCTACCGAAAGGATTTATACAGCTGAGCTAATGGGAAAGCGGAGCGTAGCCTGTGTGTCAAGGTTATTCTCCCAGTCAGGCATTATCTTAGCCTGGTTGACACCAGACCCTTCTCCGTTGTAACTGAGAGTGGGTCTGGGCAAGGTTCGTTCACAGCCCATTTCCAAAGGGGCGTCATCAACGGACCCCGCTCAAATGCCTCTTGGCGCAATTGGATGTATCAGCTTTTTTGCCAAATCGAGTCGGCAAGACAGCGACAACATCTTTTTTTTCGAGTGTTGTTCTTTGCTCGGCTTTTAACAAAAAGGCAAATCGCTTAAAACAGATGCGATAGCTGATTCAAACGAGTGATATTCCGGATGATCCATTGTGGTACCCTGGAAATCCAGAGTTCTCTCGAGAGCACAATTTGAATTTGCTCAGCAAGTTACTCTGGCACCGAGAAATTCTGCTCATTAACTATGCCCTTGTAGGCAGGCTGCACCAATCACATCGGTGTATCTGATATAGGCGGGCCAGAGGCGGGTTAAACAGATGACGACAGCGCTGCGACCTCGAAGTCACCTTGTAAAATCGCTATCGATGAACACCAGTTGTTTAAAACGGTTTGGCAACTGTAATGAACAAGTTAGACTTGGCTTTTTGTCTAAAAGAGGCACAGAAGACAGCGCTCAAATTGTTCCTTTTTAAAAAGGAAATTTTTGCTGTTTTGCCGAGCTGATACGGCAAGAGTTTAATCTACCAGTTAGCTCCGTCATAGGAGCTTAGCGAAAAACCACTGGTGATAGGTCCTAGGTGTTATCCAATTGCGTACAGTGAGATTTTCAATTGCATGCTTGGTGCCGCCCCTCGAGTTGAGTCATTTTCATTACTCGATGCCAGAGGATTTTTCCAGGCTACCATTATGGCAGCAATCGTTGTAATTGTCTGCTTCAACCTATCACAGTATATAGCTGTGCTATCGTCATTGTGTAAAGTCCGCCTCAATGGTTGTGATTGGTGCCTCGATTTGGAAAAATTGGAAATGGGCTTGAATGGGCTCTTGGCCAGACTGACTTGCAGAGGAAAACTAAATTTGCCGGAAGTCCGTCAGGGTTCTTCCAGGCTAGCATCAGCTGATACAGGCTACTGAGGACATCTAGGGGTTGAATTCTACAGCCGTCTCAGGTCGTTTTCACACCTAAAAGTCCGGACTAAGGTCCGAACCAATGTTCGTGTTTAATTACATTGTATACATTTGATCCCGTTCTTTTTGGTTTCACATAGTGATTTTGCTAGCGCACTAAAGAACTTTCCATGACATACCTATGGCCTGTCGTCACCACATACGTGTGTTGCTTCTCCCTTTGATTGGTGAGTAGACGGGCGCGTGTCTGACGTTGGCGTGATGTTTTGTCTTTTTCCGTATGAATGAAAATGAATGAACAAATGAACGAGCAAAACCCTATTGCGTAGTATTACTACCAGCAGCATCAACGTCAGCACAAACTGCAAGCGCAGCACAAACTACAAGCGCAGTAATCGCAAGAAATGTATTTGAATGATTTCGTCTGATCGAATTGAAATGAAATATCGAATCTCCTTTCTCGACGTAAGCCTACTTCCACGATAAATTTTTGCTTTTTCTAGCGTTTTTAGTTTGTTATTTTTCTATGGTACGTAGTTGCCTAACTTCCTGTAATAGATCCGAAAGTCCGAACCATCCAAAAAGTGTTTTCATACTGCTAACGAACCGAACCATGGTTCAGTTTGGTCCGGACCGAGACCACCTTTTTGATCGGACCAAAATTTGTCTTTTGATCGGGACCGTGGTCCGAGGCAACTTTCACACCTGCAATATAGGTTCGGACCAAACTGAAAGGTTCGAAAGTCCGGACCAAATGAGGTATGTGTGAAAATGCCCTCAGGCAGGCTTAGATTTAAGTCTGCAGTCACATAATCTGAATTCCTTTTGGTTAATAATTTATGATGATCAATAAACAGGTTCTCAGATTTTGCCTGCTGCAATATAGTATACTAGTTGTGCCCCATTTTGCTATTCAGATCTTCTGGAGCAACAGTAATAACAACTGTAGTACACTAATTAAAAACAGACAAAAAGTATTTTGGGTGGTTTCTGTAAGTTGCCTGTACTTAAATTATCTCCTGAGACACAGCGTGCTGGCGATGTCTTCTAGCGAGGGTAGGGGACTGCCAGTGATATGTTGTGCGGTCTTTATGACCCGCTGCAGGTTCTTCCTGTCTGCCATATTACAATTGGCATACCAAGCCGTAATGCAGTACGCCAAGACGCTCTTGATGGTGCTGCGGTAAAAGGCCACTAACAGTTTCTCCTGCAGATGGTTCCTTATAAATATTATTAGGAAGTGGAGTCACTGTCGGGACTTTTTTAACACCACAGATGTGTTGGCAGACCAGGAGAGGTCCTCAGCTATATATGTCCCAATGAATTTGTAGGACACCCACTGAACACAGTCCCTGTTGATGCTCAGTGGGACTGGTTCCCCTTGTGTCTCCTGAAGTCTATGACCATCTCTTTAGTTTTGCTGGTGTTGAGCAGCAGGTTGTGTTCAGAGCACCAACCTGCCAGCCTGCTGACCTTGTCCCCTTAAGCAAGCACATCCCCTCCACTGATGAGGCCAATGACCCTGGTGTCATCTGCACATTTAATGATGGTATTGGAGGGGAGGATGGGTGTGCAATCATGCGTATACAGGGAACACAGGAGAGGGATCAGCACACAGCCCTGGGGGGAGCCTGTGCTGAGGGTCAGGGTGGGAGAGCAGGTGGAGCCTACCTTAACTGTTTAAGAGCAGTCAGTCAGGAAGTTCAGGAAGGCACAGGTGGAGGAGGGGAGAGCAATGTTGGTCAGCTTGTCCACCAGGATGTCGGGAACAATGGTGTTAAATGTCGAGCTGTAGTCTATGAACAGCATCCTGACATAACTCTCTGGCTGCTGGAGGTGGCTGAGTGCTGTGTGAAGAGCTGTAGTCTATGAACAGCATCCTGACATAACTCTCTGGCTGCTGGAGGTGGCTGAGTGCTGTGTGAAGAGCTGTAGTCTATGAACAGCATCCTGACATAACTCTCTGGCTGCTGGAGGTGGCTGAGTGCTGTGTGAAGAGCTGTAGCGATGGCATCCTCTGTTGATCTGTTAGCTCTATAAGCAAACTGATGTGGGTCCAGGTATGAAAGGAGACAGGCCTTGATGTGGTGCAAGATGAGCTGAATTTGAATTAATTTAATCTCTTTTTTTATTTAACTTCTTTATGTGTAATGATCCCCCCTAAGGGAATCTTACATACTGTTTAGTGTTCATTTTGAGTTGCTCCCCTGTGTGTTCTTGTTTAGATTTCTACCCTATTGTCCTATAGTCTTAATTACACATGCATATATCACATGTCCTATCGTCCTATAGTCTTAATTACACATGCATATATCACATGTCCTATCGTCCTATAGTCTTAATTACACATGCATATATCACATGTCCTATCGTCCTATAGTCTTAATTACACATGCATATATCACATGTCCTATCATCCTATAGTCTTAATTACACAGGCATATATCACATGTCCTATCGTCCTATAGTCTTGCTTAATTATGTTCCCAGGTGCATTCACTTATTTCATTAGATCTGTATTTAAGTTCTGTTTCCGTGTTTGAAACCTGTCAATTGTTAGTGTATTGTCAACCCGTGGGTGTGTACGTCAAGTAGCCTATTCATTGTTTTCTCCTCTCGAGGCAGTATTTCTTTCAACCAGTGTTTCGTGAATAAACACAGTTTGGTTTGATTATATATTTCCTCGCATTTGTCTCGTTCCTACTTATCATGGAGCATAACTGTGACATTATGATTAGTTAGCTGGAATAACATTAAGTAGCATAATGTTTGTTCACTCAAGATTTTGAGGCAACCAGTTTACAAATTATTTAAAGTTGAGCCACTGTAATTCTTTTTACAATGCATGCTTAAGAGCTTCTTTTTTGGATGACTGTGTGATTTTAATCTCTGAAGCTGAAGTAAAATCTAAATGCTGTTCATAGACTACAGATCAGCATTCCAACCATAATACTCTCCATGCTCATCACCTACATTAGTTTTGAATCGCTAACTCTGCAACTGATTCCTGGACTGCAACTGAATCCTGGACTTCCTGGTAGTTTGTCCACAGGTTGTTAGTGTAGGGAACACATCTGTCCAAATGTGCTCCTCAGGGATGCATGCTTAGTCCAAACCTGTACTTTTTGTTCACACACAGGTGCATGACAAGGCAAGACTACCCACACAATAATGAGGTATTGCTACTGACACTGAGGGTAGGCCTGATCACAGTGATGAAGCCTGGCACTCAGATCTGAGGGCAACAATGGCCTTCAATACTATTTCCTATAGAAACAGATTTTAGAAAGTGTTTGCTAACGCACAATGGACATGGAAAATAATTAGCATAATTGATGGTGTCAAATCATCATTCCAATATCATATAATGAATATTTACAAACACATGTAAAAGAGGACTTCTCTAGATTCCAGATACATTATTAGTAGCATGCATGTTTTTTTTGGGTCAGAATGTTCAGTAAGACAAATTAAGTAGTGAAGGACGATTATAGGTGAAACAAATACAATGTTGGCTCCCTGCTTTGATATGCTGTGTAGCACTTGTTTCAAGCTCACACATTTACAACCACTATTCTAATTTATTTTCCGGGACTTCTTACTGCAATCCCCCAACCCCCCAATGTGTGAATGTGTTATATTGGTTGATGTTTTAGCATGTGACGTGAAAAAAACAGGAAGTCTCTATCATCAACATAGATGGAGCTGTTTACAAAAAGTAGCCTGTGTTTAAAAAAAAGTTTGTGTCAGTTCTTCAGGCATACATGAGGTATGCAATCGACTCCAATGACAAAGCAGGCTCAGCATTTACAGTGCATTTACAGTGTTCCAATTAGTACAAAATTAAATTCAGTTGTGGATAGAAGTATTTTTCCCTAAATTATGATTACATCGGATACATTATTAAATTAAACATTAATTATTGTATGATCACGACCATTCACACATACATTTTAATGAGAATTAAAATATTTTTGCAATAAACAAGACTAACAGTTTAACGTGGCTGTTTGACATTGGGTGGGGTTCAATTGTAGATGTGTAGTATTTTTAAAGTACCATATAGCAACACATTCTCTGGGTAATGGCTTGGCTTCAAAAGATATCACACCAAGGCTACGAAAGCTGTACGACAGGTCTGAGAAACCAGACCCTGGTCAAAAGTGAGGACAGGACTGTAGCACTAGATAAATTAACTTCTGCAATCTCTCAATAAAATGGTATATGGGTTGCTTATTTATACTGTATTTTAATTTGTATTGTTATTTTGTTTTTAGGCATGTTCATTTATTATTTGACAGGAAAATTGTGAAAATGTGAGTTTTTGCTGAGATTAATGAGCCACACTCAAAAACACTATACCCTTTTTGTGTGCTAGAGGCAGTTGCTTATTCTGCTGGAACAACCAAAACCCTGGGTTGCTTTTATATGACCTCTGTCCCGCACAGTATAAGAGTTCATGTGAAATGGAAATGTTTTTTTTCATGTTCAAAATCCACTGAGACACGGCCTATATTCACTTACTAAATGGACAATGGCAATGTAATCCATGAGGTACAACTGCTGACAATAACTAATTCGGAACTGCTACTGAGACATAGCAATGTGCAAATTAATGTCCATCTTGATGTGTGCATATTCATTCATGATGAATGGCTGAAGGAGATTAGTATTGGAGCCAAATTAATCTTCTATGTAAAGAAAATAGGATTCAGATGAGACGAGGCACATGCCTTGATCCTTGCCGGAATGTGAGGGCATGACGCAGTGTTACATCACAAGATGACGTGCTTTGTGACAAGGTTCTAGATTGCATCCTATAATCTGTGTGGCAGCCCGGCCCTTAGACCTTTGTAGCAGGTCTGACAATGATAACTTAGTTAGACTTGCTTACTTCTGAGAGCAGATCTTTGTTTGAAGCCAGGAATTTATTACCAGTAAAATCATTCACTTTACCTGTCATTTAATTAATTCTATTCAATATAGTATTCAACTCTTACCTGTCCCAGTTCCATGCCACTGTCAGGTGTCTGGCCAACATAAAGGAAGTCTGGAGAAAGCTAAAAGATAGAAACAAGAAAAGATGTAAACATTTACATTGATAATAGATGATAGATAAGTGTGAATAGAAGATATAAATGTGGTAGACTTATAAAAATATATACATACTGTATATACAGTATAAGGCCTGACACAGTACATTGCAACAGTCTTAGGCACATTCTGTAAACTGAAGTTGCTTTCAAAAACTTCAAAAAGGGAAAAATAACAAAAACAAAAAATGAAATGAAAGTCTGTACATTTTGACTATAAACCTGATTTGCAATTGCGGTTGAAGAATTTTGATTGTAACTGTACAATGGCTCCCTGGATCTCAACTCTTCAAACAACTCTCTGAAATAGCTGCTTACCTGGACCTTCTACAATCTACAGGCCACCTGCATCCTGTTTGGCTGACCATTGCCTAGGAGGCCGACATCCATGGCATGGTAACATTGCTTGCTAGCTATCTGCTAGGCTTTTGCATCGAACTCACGCCCTGTGCAAGCTTGCACAGTGCTCTTACTAACTTTCTCAGACCATTAATCTGCCATTACCTGTGATTGCTTACTGATTTTGTCATTGTCTATTATCTGCTGTTTCTGTTAGCTTTTATTGCTTTTTCTCACTATAGATGTCTTCACTATGCCCTAGATAGTTCAATGGTTCCTCCCCAGATTTTCTCTCTGCCAGTCATCTGATTCAGTTGTCCTCTCCAGAGATGTAACCTCTTTCATCGTTACTTAATGCCTAGAATCACCCCCCGGCACATTCAGCCTGCAATATCCTTGTCTGCCCTTAATGCTCTAAATCTATTGTACTATGCTCCGAAATCCTCTCTTCTTTTTCACTTTCCCAAACACACTAAACCACTAGTTTACAAACCATTAGCCAATGTTGGGCAAGCTACTAGTAAAATGTAGTGAGCTAAGCTACTAGTTATTCTACACTAAATGAAGCTTCACTACACTGAAGCTTCCTCCAGGGAAATGTAGCAAGCTAAGCTACAAAAAAATTGCAAAAGTAGTTTACTACATCTAAGGTATTATCTTTTTTTTACCAAAAAGATAATTCATTCCAATTCATTCCAAGTCAATGTTATCTCAGTTATAAATAACAGCTCAAACAGATAGGCAGGCAAAAATATTACATTTCAATTCATTATTAAACAATAAGCTGTGCTCTCTGCTGTCACTGTTCCAAACCCAATTTGGCAACAAAAACAAAGAAAAAACCACATGCTCCACATAATAACAGGTGTTGTGAGTGTGTGTACAGTATGTCCATCTGTGTGAGTGTGTATATGTTCATCTGTACATGTGTGTATGTGCGTACGCACCTGTGTTTGCATGGTTATGCTGAATTTAAACTTGGGCAGATTTGCAAGATAAAATGTATCCAGAAAGTATTCACTGCACTTCACTGTCTGGTACTTTATTAAACTCTATTATTAAATACTTTATTAAACTCTATTATTAAATACTTTATTAAACTCTATTATTAAATACTTTATTAAACTCTATTATTAAATACTTTATTAAACTCTATTATTAAATACTTTATTAAACTCTATTATTAAATACTTTATTAAACTCTATCATTAAATACTTTATTAAACTCTATTATTAAATACTTTATTAAACTCTATCATTAAATACTTTATTAAACTCTATTATTAAATACTTTATTAAACTCTATTATTAAATACTTTATTAAACTCTATTATTAAATACTTTATTAAACTCTATTATTAAATACTTTATTAAACTCTATTATTAAATACTTTATTAAACTCTATTAATAAATACTTTATTAAACTCTATTAATAAATACTTTATTAAACTCTATTATTAAATACTTTATTAAACTCTATTATTAAATACTTTATTAAACTCTATTATTAAATACTTTATTAAACTCTATTAATAAATACTTTATTAAACTATATTATTAAATACTTTATTAAACATTCTATTATCAACCACAACTTGACTCCTGAAACGAAGATCTGATGGAGCTTAAGAGGTCCTGCATAGACGAATGGGGGAAACTTCCCAAAAATAGCTGTGCCAAGCTTGTAGCATCATACTCAAAAAGATTTGAGGCTGTAATTGCTGCCAAAGGTGCTTCAACACAGTACTGAGCAGAAGCTGTGAATACTTACTGTGTATGTACATGTGCTTTTTTAATTTTTTAAAATAAATTTGCTAAGATTCCAAACACACTTCTTTCACATTGTCATTATGGGGTATTGTTTGTAGAATCTTTAGGGAAATAATGAATTTTATCCATTTTGGAATAAGGGTGTAACATAACAAAATGTGGAAAAAGTGAATCTGTGTGAATACTTTCTGGATGCACTGTAAATTAACTCCAAACTCAAGAATGTTTATTTTTTCCAAATAAGTTACATAGAGCAGGTTTAATTTAATTTACCTTCTGCCAACAAACAGTAAAAAAAAATAGATGTTTGACTAGTTGCTACTTGATGTTTGCAGCCTGTACTGATAGTATAGTCAGGAATCACCTGAATGTTTGTTCTCAAATTCATGTTTGACGTCTTGGAAGTCGAGAGCAGTTTACTTTTGGGCACATTAAATATGATGTATTTCTCGAGACATCAGCCCAAGCATTGTAGTGATAGGAAGTTTGAGTCTTTTTACTAACTCAGATCTTTTCGAGCAGTTCAGTAAAATTTATAAATATTTTGAGTAATTTCATTCATTTAAGTCAGTAACATTTCAGAGCATGCTTGTGAATGAGAAATTGTTCACTGTTCAATTGAACGATTACATTGAACGACTTATTTGTTCACAAGTCTCTATAACGTAGAGGCTGGGATGTATGTACATCAAGCGGTTTCCATCATTTTATTAAATAATCAATACATTAAGTTAGGGTGTCCTCTATGGGCAATTCTCAGACAATAAAAATGATTAAATTGTGTAATTTATAGCAACCTGCATCCATTGATCAGTATAAACATATATTTATGCTGCTGCAGCTTGATCTATTTGATCTTTGCAAACGTAAAACAAACAGTTCGTGTCATAGCATTGTCAGAGCTGGAGGAATGTTTATGAATTCTGCCTGTGGATATGTTGGAGACTGCTGTTTCCAGCTGTTCAATTGAACGATACAATTGAATGTGTCACAAAAAAAAGGACTTGCGACTCACGATTCACTACAAAGAGTAGTTCAAATTGAACGAATTGTTCACAAATTGCACATCACTAAAGTATTGAGCAGTTTGTGTATGGCGATGGCATTCATCAGTGTATGGTGATGGCATTACTTACTACTCCTTAGCAGTTGTATTTCAGACTTGAGCTTCAGAAATGCTTGGGAATATGTAGCTTGTATGGTGACTCACAACACAGCAAATTTGAACAAATAAGTCTGTGTACATACCTTTGTTAATTTCCCATTTTCCAGTCCACACTAGTCGATTGTTGAAGTCATACAATGCAATATTCCAAAACATATTTTTTCCGCAAAAAAAACGATTTGCCGTGGTTATGTCCATATAATGTAGCAAGTCGGCCAGGTATCCTGACACCCCTTCTTTGGCAGCTCACGGACTGAGTCTACACTGTTGCTTAGTTACCTATGCTCATGCACGATAACTTTTGAACTCTTGAACTGTTGAGAGCTGTGAAGGCAAGTGTCAGGTTACAGCCGATCAATGTTGAGAAAGTAGTTTATGGACATAACAACGGCAAATCATTTTTTTTTGCTGAACAAATATGTTTTGGAATATTACATTGTATGACTTCAACAATTAACTAGTCTACACTTCACTGGAAAATGGGAAATAAACAGAGGTATGTACACTGACTGATTTGTTCAAATTTGCTCTGTTCACTATAAGGAATCACTGCATATGGATATAGACTAGTAATGACATTTCGAACATGTTTAGAGGTTTAAAACACTTTTTAAAACTTGCCCCATAAATGCATAATGGTTGTATACTGGAGCAACAGATAAACACGGTTTTAGCAATACAGATTGTTTGAGTTATTAACGCTACTGACAGCATTTCAGATATGCAAACAACAAAGCTACATTTTGAAATTGCCCGGAATTCTCCTTTAATTTTCTCCAGCTGCAGGGAAGTTTAGTTTTGTTGAACAATTATTTTACCAGGCAGGTTGACTGAGAACACTTTCTCATTTGCAGCATTGGCCTGGGGGAAGGGAAGGAGAGGAGGGCGAGAGGGGAATGAGGCAATTGAAAGATAGGGATGATTAGGTTGCGTGATGGTATGAGGGCCAGATTGGAAATTTGTCTATGACACCGGTGTTAACACCCCTACTCTTATGAATAGTGCCACAGAAAGTCAGGACACCCTTTTTAAAGTCTCATCCGAAAGACAGCACCCTACGCATGGGCATATGTCCCCATCACTGCCCTGGGGCATTGGAAATTATCTTTAGACCTGAGGGAAGAGTGCCTCCTACTGGCCCTCCAACACCACTTACAGCAGCACTGGTCCCCTATCCAGGGACTTACCAGGCCCGACCCTGCTTAGCTTTATAAGAAAACCAGCAGTGCAATACAGGGCTCTATGCTGCTGGAAGACGACATCCCCCAGCCAATGAGAGGCTAAAGGGGGATGACAAGACGTCCACTGCAACAGGATCCTATGTCGGGCTATCAGGGATGCAAAAGCAACAATGTCTGCATTTTTGCAGCTTAATGAAAGAGAATCTTTTGGGATCCCAAACAGAAAAGATTGCATCCAGATTAGGGGTTCCTGAAATTTGACAGCCCAACAGTAATGACCCTGGGTACCTTTCTTCCCGAGATGAAAGAGGTAACAGCATGATTGATTGCCTTGAAAAAAGACATGGGTAAAAAGGGATAGACTGGAAAAGGTACATAAATTTGGAAAAGCTATTCATTTTTATGGCATAGATTTTTCAGACAACTGACAGAGGTAGGTTGCCCCACCTTTTGAAATCAGCTTTCATCTGAATGCGAAGGGGGGAACAATAGCTGAGAAGAAAGCGGGCAGTGTGCGAGTCATATTCACTCCTGGATATCTTAAGCCAGAGCAATTGAGCTGAAAGGGCAACTCTGTCTGCTGAAGGTGTAATGCAACTGGATTAATTGGGAAACATTCACTCGTTTGAATATTAAGTTAAAATTCTCCAAAATGGAGAGAATATCTGGTAAGGAAGTTGCTGGGTTATGCAGGTACAACAACAAGTAGTCGGTATATAACGATTGCCTATGTTCAATTCCCTACTGAGAGACACCCTGGAAAAAGGGTGTAGCCCGCAAAGCCACTGAATGTGGCTCGATAGCAATGGCGAAGAGTAAGAGAGATAGAGGGCAACCCTGCCTGGTTCCAGGGCGAAGTAGGTAGTGCATTGGTACAGATACTGGCCTGTGGGGATGCGTACAGAAGCCTGATCCATGAACTGAATTTGTCACCAAACCCAAACTTTCTGAGAGCTGCAAATAAGTATTCACATTTAGAATATTAACAAATGAGTGTATACCCTTAATGAAATGAGTGTATACCCTTAATGAAATGAGTGTATACCCTTAATGAAATCTGTTCCTCTGAGGTGACTGAGGGGAGGAACTCTCCAGACGCCATGCTAACAATCTTTGTACCTTTACATCAACATTGAGAAGGCTAAGTATGAAAAGCAGGATGTGGGTGCCTTCCCTTTCTTAAGAAGAAGTTCTATATAAACTTTTATGAAAACCCTGCTTTACAAAACCCCTTAATATTCACGTTAAAATGTCATTATTCTACCAATTGACACTAGAACCGCCAGGCCTTCCACCCTACCTATAACTGCCAACTGCTGACGCCCATCAGAGTCATTATCAGAGGAATCCACCTAATTTAAAACGTCTCTCTCTCGCAATCAAGAGCATCACCCCATTGTTTTTATAAGCCTAAGTAAAATGAACTCAAAACACATAATTACATGGAGATTGTTGTTGTTTTTTTAAGGTATTATATAACAGTCAAATACAAAAAATATATATAATATCAAAGGATATATATATGCTGTAGTAGCCTATTTTCGTATATTTCTTAGCCTTTATAGAATTACAATTTTTAAGACTACAGAATGAAAATCCACCACATTTACTTCATTCACAGTTAAACAATTTATACTTTCCTTTCTGTTTTATTTCGTTGATGTAGAAGGTAAAAAGGATTTTCGACTAACTTATGCAGATCACATGTTGCGTGATTAGAAAGTGGAGCTGTAGGGCTCCCTGTTTTCCTGTTTTATTAATTTTACAATTTGTTCCATTGTTAGATGATATTCGGAAACAAATTTAAATTTAATTTTTTTTAAATGTAACCTTTATTTAACCAGGTAAGTTGACTAAGAACAATTTCTTATTTACAGCAATGACCTGGGAGCAATTAGGGTAAAGTGTCTTGCCCAAGGACACAACAACATTTGGCTCAGTCGGGAATCAAACTGGCAACCTTCTGACTACAAGTCTGAGCCTCCTTTAGCAGAAATAACAACCTCATATAGCATGTAATGAAGGTCTGAATTCTGGAAGAAGGTATTTTGGACCATTCCTCCTTGTAAAACATCTCGAGATCAGTTAGGTTTGATGATTTCCGAGCATGGACAGCCCACTTCAAATCACCCCACAGACTTAATGATATTCAGGTCTGGGGACTGGGATGGCCTTTCCAGAACATTTTAATTGTTCCGCTGTATAAATGCCAGAGTAGATTTTGAGCAGTGTTTTGGGTTGTTGTCTTGTTGAAATATCCAGCCCCGGCATAACTTCAACTTTGTGACTGATTCCTCTACATTATTCTGAAGTATCTGCTGATATTGAGTGGAATCCATGCAACCCTTAACTTTAACACGATTCCCAGTACCGGCACTGGCCACACAGCCCCACAGTATTATGGCACCTCCACCAAATTTGACTGTGGGTAGCAAGTGTTGGACTTGGAACGCTGTGTTCTTGTGCCGCCGTTCATAACACCCCTTGTTATGACCAAATAACTCCATCTTTGTATTATCAGTCCACAGCACCATCTTCCAAAATTAAGCTGGCTTGTCCAAATGTGCGTTTGCATACCTTAAGCGACTCTGTTTGTGGCATGTGTGCAGAAAAGCCTTCTTCCGCATCACTCTCCTGCAGAGCTTATCTTTTTGCGAAGTGCGCCGAGTTGTTGAACGATGCACAGTGACACCATCTACAGCAAGATGATGTTGTAGGTCTTTGGAGGTGGTCTGTGGGCTGTTTTTGACCGTTCTCGACATCCTTCACCTTTGCATCTCTGATATTGTACTTGGCCTGCCACTTCTGGTCTTAACAAAAACGGTGCCTGTGGTCTTCCATTTCCTCACTATGTTCCTCACAGTGGACACTGACAGCTTAAATCTCTCTTGATAGCTTTTTGTAGCCCTCCCCTAAACCATAATGTTGAACAATCTTTGTTTTCAGGTCATTTGAGAGTTGTTTTGAGGCCCTTATGTTGCCACTCTTCAGAGAATGTAAAAAAAGATTTAAACTAACATATGCAAATCACATTTGTTGCGCATTTAGAAGTATGGGCTGTAGTGCGACTAAAACTCTGTGTTTTGCCATTTTATACGGTCTTATGTTTTTCCTTGTGTTTCCTGGATATATTAAAATGGGATTGTGTAAAACCTTGTTTTAATGAATGATACATAATACTGTGAAATAATAGGCTACAGAGAGTAAATCTGTTAATAATGTGATTATATCATTACTAGAGGTGGCATGGTTCACACAACCCATGTTTGTATCACCGTTTTAGGGTCATGGATTTCGTTTCTGTACGGTTCTTGTTGCAATTTTTTCTTTTAATCTTAATACTCCAGAAATATATTACAGCATATGATATATAGCTTAATTATACACACTTTAGGATATAGTAATAAAAGATAGTTACACATCATGTAATCAAGCACAAACAAAATTTGAAATATTACAGAACAAATTAAATAACTTGCATTTATTAAACTTCCAACTTTAGTGTAGCTCTTACAAAAATACATGTGACGTGACCTGCCGCACTCCACACTCCACCATTCAGAAGCGATCGGTTCAGCTTGTGGCATCTCAAAATCTGAAGAAAATCTTTTAAACTGACCTTAGTCGATCTGAAATGAAGAAAGATTCAACAACTGTAAGGCCTATGTTTTCAGAAATACGTTTTGGTGAATTGTTTTTATAAAATATGAGATTGTATTCAGAGCGAGACGCTATTACAGTCTGTTTTGAAATTCAGGAGCAACCAGACCCCCGTGACACGTTTGTCCAATCCGCTGCCATGTGTTGCGTTTTTCACGCTCATCCCGCTCGTCATTTCTGGTAAGTGTTTTAACATAGGTGTTGAAAGTGTTCACAATGGCAGTAAGTGGTGTGTGCACATTAGCAGTGTACCAACGAACCGTGCGACACACACACGCACCGAATCGAGACAAGCGAACCAAACAGTTTGGATGTGTTTTCATGAACCGTGCCATCCCTAATCGTTACAATGAAAAGGTTTTTAACAAGCAATGCAGTTTTTCACAAAAAATGTGTCTGAGACTACAGCAAACTTTTCAGTTTCCAAGCGTTGTCTTCTTGTATCCTTACTATCAAAATGTAGGTATCGCATAATCTCTCTGAAGCAATTGTGTCGCATTATCTCTGAAAAGAAAAAGTCAACTCCATATCAATCAGCCCAAAAGTACTCCACATCCATGCTCTTTCCTCCAAACGAGCCACGAACATACAAGAGCGCAATGAATGCTTTGAGTGTAATTGTCGTAGCTTATATTCATGGCCCCTCCTCCACTCCCTCAACTCCTCTGTCCGTGGTGTTTTACGAACTGATCGTGCAAGGCTATATTAGGCTAGTGTTTCCATTGAGCACAACTGAGCAAACGAAACCACCACACAAGGAATGTTTCTAATTCCATTGACATTCAAATAAAGCTGGCAAACCGGTTTGAAGGAACACTCAGCTAATACATTTGGAAATACTTTGGCTTTTCTGGTGGTTTTAAAATATTAATTAAAATATTAATAATAATAATAATAAATAATATATTACCAGATGTACCTCAAGGCTTATTTAAGGTGTGATTATATCTTACTCCTCTCACTTAAATAGAGCTCATAGGATCAAATTGGAGGAACATTCAAACAATATTTGTGACCTGGACCGTATAGTCAGATGCCATCCCCAGAGCTATATAAACAATGTTTGAATCTACAGTCCGAATTCAACCTCCTATCTACCAAGGATGCGGAACGGTTACTCTTGTATTCGCAGGCTACATATTATGAACAAGGTGACAAGGCGAGCCACCTGCTTGCACACCAATTAAATTGACGTGCTACTACACGTCTAATCCTTCTAAATTTAAGACCCTTCTTACTGTTTAATCTCAGACACAGATGGGATAAACTATTCAGTTAAAGCATTTTATTCTTCACTTTATACAACTGAGTTCCCACCAGAGGGATTCCCGACTGAATTTTTTAAGAAATTCCACGTGCTTAGGGAGGCAATGAGTCATTGGACCGCGGTGTGCTCCCCACAACCTTGACACAAGCGTCTTTACCTCTTCTACTTAAGAAAGGGAAGGAGTCCACTGGCTGCTCTTCTTACAGGCCTTCTTAATGTGGATGTAAAGGTGCTCGCAAAAGTGTTAGCGAGGTGCCTAGAGGCGATCCTCCCATCAATCATCTCAGACAAACAGACAGGCTTCATTACGGAAGGGCATTAATTTGATAATATTCGGACCCTGTTTACCATTATTTATTCAAAACAGTTTTCAAAATCTCTGGAACTTGTGGTATCGTTTGATGCTGAGAAGTCATTTGACTGAATTGAATGGGAATATTTATTCACCGCTCTTAAAAAGTTTAAAACTGACTACTTCACACTAGAATGTAGGACAAGACAGGGCTGCCCCCTTTCTCCCCTACTCTTTGCCATCACTATTGAGCCCCTTTATGTGGCCTTACGGGCCTCACCCTCCTTCCAGGGTGTCTTACGTGAGGGAATTGAAAATAAGCTGTCATTATATGCTGATGACTTGCTGCTATATATACACAATCCAAGTCTTTACTAACTATTATTTCCATTCTGGAGATTTTCAGCTCTTTATCTGGTTACAAGCTAAATCTTCAAAAAAGCGAGTGTTTCCCAATCAATCCAGCCGCATTACTGCTTCAGCAGACAGATCTGCCCTTCCAACTAAATAATTTAGGCTTCAAATATCTAGGAGTGAATGTTACTCGCTCACTGCCGGCTCTCCTTTCAGCTAACTTCCCCCCTTCTCGTTCAGATGAAGGCCGATTTTAAGAGGTGGAGTAACTTACCTCTTTAACTCATAGCGTAGAAAATCAACGCTGTTAAAATGAATAGCTTGTCTAAAATCTTTTCCAATCTATTCCTTTGTTCTTACCTAGGTCTTTTTTAACAGCAATGAACCAGGCGGTCTCTTCTTTCATTTGGGCTGGAAAGCCACCAAGAATTAGCAGGTGTTTACTTCAGCGACATCAATTCAGTGGTGGGCTCGCACTTCCTAATTTTCTATATTACTATTGGGCAGCCAACCTTCAGAAACTGCTATTCTGGTTGCACTCCCCAGACAAATCTTGGTGCCTGCTAGAAGGTCTTTCCTGCTCGTCCTCCTCTCTCCCTGCCTTATTATGCTCCACTCTCCCTACATCTCCCTCTTGTTACTTAGACAACCCTGTAGTAATATCCACACTCACAATTTGGTACCAGTTTCAGTGCCATTTTAAGTTCTCCACTACATCCATTTTGGGCCATATTAATAAAAACCTTTATTTACTCCATCTGTGGTCGACAGTGCTTCTACTCTCTGGGAAGAAAATGGCATTACAACCTTCATGGATCTTTATGAAGATTTAGTTTTTTCTAGTTTTCCTAACCTGGCGGTTAAACACAATTTGGGTCCATATAATTTATTTTGATATCTGCAGATGAGACATTTCGTCTACTCTAAATTTGTTGGCTTCCCTTTATTACCCCCCACTATTACATTTTTTTACCTCAACAGAAATCAGTAATTTCACAAATCAAATATTGGATTATGTCCTGTGATAAACACTCCACTAATATACATAAAACAGCTTGGAAGAAGGAAATGGGTCTTGAATTTTTTGGGATGGGGTGATCGATAGAACAAGTTCCACTTCATCTTGTGCTTGACTTGGACTCATTCAGTTCAAGGTGACTAACAGAGATCCTTACTCTAACTCCAAACTGTCAAAAAAAGTGATGGATGCGTGTAACAGATGTCATGCAACGTCTACCATAAGTTTTTTACTTGCTCGAAATTGAGCTACGATGGATCAGCAGTATGTCTGTATTCCATCCCCTTTCAGAAGCACTTAAAATCTAATTTAACTCCATGCCCCCTGATAGTGGTGTTTGGAGTCCCAGGGGACTCCCTCTCGCTAAATTATAAAAATGCCAATATCATTGCTTTTACTATACTATTAGCCCGATGCAGGGATGAGTAGAGGGGGAGGGTGGTGTGGGGGTCAGGGAATATGTTGGGGGGATTCAAATTGTAGAAATGTATTGATATATTGTAGGAAACATTATCGTTACTGTTATTTTTTCTGTCAGAACTTTATAAATACATTTATTTAAAAAAAAGAACTACTTATTTGCTACAATATGAATATAGCCTAGGCAAAAGGTTGAATTATGAGAAGCAGAGTGTCGTAGTTGTAAAATAATCAGTGACAATTCATAAACATATGATAAAATCTAGATGTCTCTGTGAAAATCTGTGAAAATAATTACATAATGAAGTGTAGGTGAATATCTATGAAAATATGGAGAGTATAAACAGTGATTTTGTAAAACATTAAGCTCGCTTGAAGAAACATATTTTTTCTGTTTCAAGTAAAAAAAAGTCTGGTCACCAAGTCTATTTTTTTGCTGTGGCTAGCTTTTTTGTATTTTGCTACAACATGAATTTAGCCTAGGCTTGTCACAATGGTGTGTTGTAGTGAATTAAAAGAGGGAGACCAAAGCAGGATGCGGTATATAGTTTTAATAAACAATGATGCGGTTTCCAGACAGGAAAATGTATAAAACAGGACAATGTATAAAACAGGAAAATGTATAAAACAGGAAAATGTATAAAACAGGAAAGGGAATATATGGAGATTGCACAATGTCAGGAGAAAATACTATACTATACTCTTGCACGCAGCACAGAACGCGTTTAGAAATCTACCTGTGTACACTTAACTCATAAATATATTTACATCTACTTACAACGCTATACGTGGCGAGGGCACACATCAGTATAGTCCGTTGAAGATGACAAGTCCAGGGAAACACGCACAGTAAACACACGAAAGAGTAGTTGCAATGCCCGACACCTCAATCTTGTTTGACCAGCATTTATATAGAACACCTAATAGAGCACGGGTGAAAGAAATGATTAATCAAATTTACAAGTGCCAGCCTAACCTAACTACTGCCTATCCTAGTATTGGTCAAACAGGAGACAGGTGTCAAATGTGTTAAAGGGACAGTACATAACTAATGAATATAAAGAGTCTGTGTCTCAGTTCATGTCCACGCAGCCCAATTGGGCTGGACGTGACAAGGCTAAATGTTAAATTATGAGAAGCAGAGTGTCGTAGTTGTAAAATAATCAGCAACAATTCTAAAACACATGATAGCCAGTCACTTTAATTATTACATTACACTCACCTAAAGGATTATTAGGAACACCCATTCAATTTCTCAGTAATGCAATTATCTACTCAACCAATCACATGGCAGTCGCTTCAATGCATTTAGGGGTGTGGTCCTGGTCAAGACATTCTCCTGAACTCCGAACTGAATGTCAGAATCGGAAAGAAAGATCTAAGCAATTTTGAGCGTGGCATGGTTTTTGGTGCCAGACGGGCCGGTCTGAGTATTTTACAATATGCTTGATTACTGGAATATTCACGCACAACCATTTCTAGGGTTTACAAAGAATAGTGTGAAAAGGGAAAAACATCCAGTATGCGGCAGTCCTGTGGGCAAAAATGCCTTGTTGATGCTAGAGGTCAGAGGAGAATAGATCGACTGCTTCAAGCTGATAGAAGAGCAAATTTGACTGAAATAACCACTCGTTACAACAGAGGTATACAGCCACAACGCGCACAACCTTGAGGCGGATGGGCTACAACAGCGGAAGACCCCACCGGGTACCACTCATCTCCACTACAAATAGGAAAAAGAGGCTACAATTTGCAAGAGCTCACCAAAATTGGACGGATGAACACTGGAAAATTGTTGCCTGGTCTGATGAGTCTCGATTTCTGTTGAGACATTTAGAATGTAGAGTCAGAACCTGACGTAAACAGAATGAGAACATGGATCCATCATTACCACTGTGCAGGCTGGTGGTGTTGGTGTAATGGTGTGGGAGATGTTTTCTTGGCACACCTTAGGCACCTTAGTGCCAAATGGGCATTGTTTAAATGCCACAGCCTACCTGAGCATTGTTTCTGACCATGTCCATCCCTTTAGGGCCACCATGTACCCATCCTATGATGGCTACTTCCAGCAGGATAATGCACCATGTCACAAAGCTCGAATCATTTCAAATTGGTTTCTTAGACATGACAATGAGTTCACTGTACTAAAATGGCCCACACAGTCACCAGATCTCAACCCAATAGAGCATCTTTGGGATGTGGTGGAACGGGAGCTTCGTGCCCTGGATGTGCATCCCACAAATCTCTATCAACTGCAAGATGCTATCCTATCAATATGGGCCAATATTTCTAAAGAATGCTTTCAGCACCTTGTTGAATCAATGCCACGTAGAATTAAGGCAATTCTGAAGGCGAAAGGGGGTCAAACACAGTATTAGTATGGTGTTCCTAATAATCCTTTAGGTGAGTGTATATTGCAAAGTCTAAAGTTAAAAATATTTTAGGACATGATACACATTATTTAGATAATTCTCAGCTAGAGCTAAAGATCTTTTGACTGAGGTTATTGGCCATTCAAATACTGACAGCATTCCTTCAGTGAAAGGTGCTTATCGCCTGGGTTGCTTAGCGCCTGGGGACCAGATAATTGGCTGGGTACCAACATTAGGAGGCGTCTGATTTTGGCGGTAAAAGGCATGGACATCATCTATAAATTGCTTTCTGTTTGAGATTTTGAAATTGGACAACAGAATAATGTAAAATACACACATTTAGGAAAAGTCAAGTAAGGAGGAGAGTGTAGCTTTCAAAATCACAGATTTATTTTAATTACAAACTCTATCGCCAGTTGGCATCATCGTTTGGCGGCATTTTTAAGTGCTGGTTTGAGGGGTATTAATCATGATTGTGGTGTAAATGAATGGCTTACATGCATAAAATAAGGGATACTTATTATTGATTTATGAACAAATCCATTAAAACTACCCCTTAATCATAAATGACCAATTAAGAGGTTTAAATGTTGTATTAAGGACCCCTTCATTCATATTAGGGGATTTGGCATGATTTCAGGCATAGTTTAATTCAACATTTATGATATTTTAAGGGGGTTATGTTTTATAGTGTTGTGAATTCACATGAGGGTGCACTCGGCTAGCCAAGGAAAAGTTAGTCTTGTAATTTCCTTTGCAGGAACTCAAGCTAAAAAGCTAGCTTTTCAGTAAACATTTCAGAGAACATCACCATGTAGCTTTTAGAAACATAAATAACATCAAATGTAGTTGAACAAAATAGGGATGTGGCCAATAAACTGGGACTTATTGTTTTTGCTACGCTGCCTATGAATTTAGCAAAGAATTGGGATATTTTAAGCTAGTAATCACAAACCATAGAGGGCCAGTTTCGCAGACAAGGATTAAGCCTAGTCTTAGACTAAAAAAGCAAGATGAATGGAGATTTCGATTAAACTTGATTATTTAGTTCAGGACTAAGCTTAATCATCTGCGAAACCGGCCCAGACAGTTTGATGCAACAACACTGTAATGTGTTTTTATTTCAAAACAGCTGCTTGATATGCCGCTAATA
Organism: Umbra pygmaea; assembly: GCA_016801145.1. Taxonomy (NCBI): domain Eukaryota; kingdom Metazoa; phylum Chordata; class Actinopteri; order Esociformes; family Umbridae; genus Umbra; species Umbra pygmaea. The sequence goes on along the minus strand of JACXGM010009117.1, from coordinate 3,181 downwards.
GGGGGTACTATGCTTACAGATGGGTACAAGAAATGATTGGAGGCTGTTAACGTTGGCAAGGGTTGTGCAATCACTACATGCAGTTTGGGAAGGCATATTTATTTTGTTGAATAACTTTTCACATCTACTATAAATATTCTACTGCTATAAAATAGGCACATTTCCAATTAGTTCTGAATATATTGTACATGAAAAAAGAAAATATGCACCAATAATGTTGTATGTAGTGGAAATAATGTTTACAGGACCAAATATGACTCATACAACAGCTGGCTTCCTCTCACACCTTACTCAACAAAAATGATTTCCTGAGGGGAATTAAGATGCATGGAAGGGGGGTCAAACCTACCACTTCAAAACACTGTCCGATTAAAGACAACAGGTTTTCAACTGATGAAGATGATAAAACTTAACATTATACTGTACATCATGATATGTCATTTGGTGCTTGCTGGATCGTCCCATAAAGGGAGTTTTGGTTTTATTACATGTAAGGTTATATAATTTCTCCACAGAGTGACTAAAAGAGACAAATGCTAGCGTCCCACTTTGAAGCATATTTAAATGTTATAACTCAGTTCTTTTGTTATGACCAGGATAGCACCGCCAAGTTGACGCATAATCTAATCAGGTTAATGTGTTCCGTTTGTTCCAACTCCAGCCAGTGAACTGATCTTCATTTCGTATGCAGCGGGAGATATATGGGTATCACCTCTTCGAAGGGGATAAAAAATATTTGTTTAAGTTGAATCAAGTGAGTTCTCTTTAACAAGGCTCCTGGCCTACATTAGTGCGCGCCATAGAAACTGTGTTAGATTAATGGTAGATTACTAGACTGAACCATATAGGATTTGCTTAGGCTGTATTTCGAAGTTTTAACGACATGTAATATTCTGGTTATTGTAATTGTGTAATTTTTGTCCAGTTAATGTGTGTACTTCAATGCACTTTTATCTGGAATTAAATGTTATTCAGTTTACCATGTTCTGTCTGAGACATTCTAAGTAATTTCCCAGTATATCTCTGTTGGAGATATTAACGGGAACGTAAGCTATCTTGTTATAGCCTGCTCGTAGTTTCAGCTCTTATCACGCACACATTCAAGCAACGTACGCACTGTGTCTGACTATCACGGACAACTATTAAGTTTCCTGGGTCGCGGTAGTATTTCTTTCCATAGCTGTTTACACACATGGATAAATAATTGATATGGGGTCAGATAGTTAGATAGTAATTATCAACAATGTCAATACTATCCACTCTCTATACTAATTTATTAAGCATTTCTCCATTCTTAACTCAGACGATTGCAACAGGGGAGAAAAAGTTATATATTAATTATTAATGCGTTAACTTCGTAAGTGCACGTTAATTGTATTCTTTTACTTCCGACTACATGTACACACCCATCCATTCATCCATCTAATCATGAATACACAGCTTTCTGTCCGTAAACTTTCAATCCGATCATATTTCACAATGGCCACAATGACAAACAGGATGCCAATTGAGCAAACAGCAGATGTGAATTCCTGCAAAGCATGGGCAACTGAATATCCCTCATAAATAAAGTGTAATCTTTAAGCAAATACAACACGTGAATAGACTGAGGCACAATAGAGAACTGTTTCTTTTTTTGACCATCTCGCACAAGCACCTGTGTGTCCACAAATAACACAGGAATACACTCACACTTGCACACCGATGAGAGCACTTCAGTGATACAGACCCACACACCAACACACAAAAACAGACACACACAAACAATGAGGCAGCCAGTATTTTGACAAGATACATTTGTATTGCATCATTAAAATAATATTTGTCCTTGTTTACTTGGGCAAAACACACAATCATACACACAGATACAGTCATAATCAGCTGTTATCTACCGATTATGAAGATGGCACTAATATAAAGTGTATAACCTAACTGATTACAGTCACATAAGATCTTAGGAAAAATGTACCTCTGAATATACTGGCACTTGATTCATCAGCCCGTATCCCAATCAACAATCCAGATGAGAACCAGAAATCAAACAGGGCCAGTGTGGTCCCTTTAATCCACATGAGCGCCTAGGCTCGCACTCCACCGTCAGTTGGTAGTTGCAGTTTTCTGACAATTTTTTATCTGAATCAACTAACCACAATCTAAATTCCACCTATGTCCTTCTTTCTGACAAAGCCCATACTTCCTCTTTCTGTAAGGAAGCTAGCAGTATCAACATGCACCATCAAACCTACGCTGCAAAAGCAGGAAGCCATGTGCCCAAACTAAGAGAATTACATTATAATATCAAGAATGTAACAAGACTACCGCTAACAGCTGTATTATTGTAGTACACAGGCTTTAGTTCCTCTTGTGATTTTATCTTTATTGTCACCATGGTGACACTAGGTCACTTTTGGGATTGAAGTTAAATGAACCTCGCCACAATACTACTCATAGAATATAATTCACTGTTGTTATTGAGAAAGTCATCGTGTTAATAGCGTAATCTATTTTCTGAATTTGTCTATTTACTTCAACTACATTTCTGGGGAAAAGAGCCTGTACATTTGCAGTACCCTTTTAGGGGTAATTCACATGGCTTGTATGTGGTCTGGCGCATGCCAACATCAACGCGCCAGACCACAGTAGCCAACAACTGGGCCTGCTACAAACTAGCTAAGATAAATATCTCATCTTCTATCTGTTCTTTTCCATGCTAGTTCTCCTTACCATGGTGGGTCTATTTACCAGAAGCCAGGGGGTTGTTTGAATGGCTTTTATTGCATATTGACATTGCTGTGGTATTAATTTGGGACATTTTCTTATGGACGACTGTTTTGATTACCTTGGAACATTTTCTTATGGACATTACTGTGTGGATTATGATAGGTAATTTCTCCTGCTTTCTCCTGCTCTTTTACTAAGGAAGTGGGAGGTGTCTGTTTTAGTTTGGTGAGTGATTCCCTTTCTCCCTCCGCTGACTATTTAGGGCCCAGTCTGTACTCTAGGCCGTCTCTTCAGTCAATGTGTGCAGGACTGCTGGTGGTACAGTCTCTTACCTCTTTCTATTGGCAAAGTACTCTCCTCCTAAGTACTGCTGCTTAGGAGGTCTCTATTTATACAGCTTAGCATGTGTGTCTAAGGCCTCCTAAGTAGCGCTACATGGTGGGGTCTCTATTTATACAGC
>JACXGM010009116.1:0-19036 GCA_016801145.1 Umbra pygmaea | reverse complement strand
GTTGTAGAATTCATGAAACAGAAACCAAACAATTTATATTTAGGTAAAAAAAGGTACAAATCTAAATAGCACATAGGGCATGATAATAACATAACACATAGGGGAGCAACTAAAACACATGTCCGGTCCCGTAAGGGGAATTATGACACGTACACTGTCCCAGCACAATCTGTGTTTCTCTGACATAAACCTGCCCTCGCGGTAATAGTCCTAAATTACTTATGGCAGAAAGATCTGAAATTAGACCAACGGTCGCTGTTTCCTTACCAGGAAACATTTTCACTGGCTTCCAAAGCAATAAACAACACTGCTCAATATTAACCAGAATAGTCAAGGAATATGGAAAGAATTATTGCAGAAAAAAGCAACGTTATATATGACTATAGTGTCAATGCAATATTGGCCATAAGTTTAAACAATAAAATGATCTAATCCTTCATAACACAATACCCCAAAGTGAATGAGCTTGTTTCAGTCAATACTCTTCAGAGAAGTAAGAACTTGCCTTTGAGAATAAGATGATGGGTGGGAACAGATCCGGCCTTGGTTACACATCTGTGTACATAATCTCCTAGATAGATTGGTGTCACACCTTGAAGCCTTTGTCCAACCGTTTACAGCATATTAGAAGTAAGTCTTATTGAACTCAAACTCACTTCAGTACCGGACACATTATAGAAGGAAAAAGGGAATGGTCGCACCATGATTCAACAATGCTCTGAAATATGAAACATGAAATTCAGTGACCAAAAACTGGGTCTAAATGAGGCAGAACATTAATAAAAATGGGTAAGAGTTGTCCATTATTTGAAATGTGTACAATTCAGAACTTATAAGGTTTAATAATGAGAGCCTATTATTCTGAATTGTCCAAAACCAAAGGGACTATTTTTACACTCTCATAATTGAGCAATTTCACCAGTGAGGATATTAGTTGCCAGACTAAGGATCATTCTAGAGCATTTATTTAGTTTGTCTTGAACCCTGTGGTTAAGAACCAGGGTGCCATTAGGAAGCTTCCTCCAAAATACACAACATGGTGGGTCTTCCTGTCATCCTCTCACCAGGCTGACTAATTTAAACAGAAGGCCCAAGTACCTCACTTCTGACCTGGTGTCAGATGCAGGAATCTCCAGTTGCTGCCAGACAGTTTAACCTTAGTGTGGTCTTAGTATTTGGGTTTGTTCTTCTCATTTACCAGTGATGCGGACATACTGACCTGGACAGTATTTACGGTGCACCAGACAATGAAGATAAAATGCATTAATGCTCTATTAGAAAAAGTGTCTTAGAAAACAATGAGCATGCCTAAATACAGTATGCAGGAAGAAAAAAAACAATACATGGCTAAGAGAAATGGGACAGTTTCCTCTACGTTAAAGGGGACAGTTTCCTCAGCGTTATAGGGGACAGTTTCCTCTGCATAGTAAAAGGGGACAGTTCCGTCTGCATAGTTAAAGGGGACAGTTCCCTTCTGCATAGATAAAGGGGACAGTTCTGTCTGCATAGTTAAAGGGGACAGTTTCCTCTGCATAATTATAGGGGACAGTTCCCTCTGCATAGGTAAAGGGGACAGTTTCTTCTGCATAGTTAAAGGGGACAGTTTCATCTGCATACTTAAAGGGGACAGTTCCCTCTGCATAGTTAAAGGGGACCGTTTCTTCTGCATGGTTAAAGTGGACAGTTTCTTTGCATACTTAAAGGGGACAGTTCCCTCTGCATATTTAAAGGGGACAGTTTCCTCTGCATAGTTAACGGGGACAGTTCCGTCTGCATAGTTAATCCAAAGGAGTTCGCAAGGAAATCGTTTCCAGGAAAACCCACTGGGCATAGATTATTTGGCTCTGTTCTTCACTCTCATTAACTCATTTCAGATAATCAAATCAATGTGTTGGTAATATTGCTGTGAAATGGACACCTATAATATAATGTTGGCCTGGAGGTAGGTGGCTGGAGTGTCAGATAGTTGTCTTTTCTAAACATAACACTGACAAAGGGGCCTATCTGCACGGCTTACTGGCTTTTATCAGATTCAATTACCAGCAGTTTAAAAGTACTCTCCAGCATAATGGAAACCTCTCACTTCGGATGTCCGTTATCAGACCTGGAATAATAACTAAAGTTATCTGCTCTCTTGAAACGTTTCATTTTGTAGGTAAGTCCTTCAGAGAGCAAAAAGTGGGCAGAGGATTTGGCCTTTCAGACAGGACTCCCAATGTTTTAATGATGTGTATTTGTTTAATAATTGGTTGCTTGCGATTATATATGTGGAGACCATCTAAGATACATTAAACAACAATGTAATAAAAAGGCAGTCAGAAGCTGTTTTGGTGGATGAATAAGAAACACATTGTGTAGTTCTGACCACCAACAACCATCATTAACATCGGCACATTTTATTAAGCATTAATACTTCTTAGAAACTGTTGTGTTTACAAACTGGTGTGTGCACACATTTTCACATGAGCTTAAATCAAGTTAATTTCCACTGTATTGCTTTGACGTCTCCAAGGCAACAGACCACACTGAACTTTGAACCAAGGCATGGCTATGATGGAAACTCAGTAGGTCTTGTTCAGCACAACTTCCTAAAACAAATAACTGACGGGTCATGTTCATTGAACTGGACTGGCCCCCAGACCTCCAAGTTTAACACCACTCTTAATCCGGATTGAGATATTTAGTTGCATATTTGTCATTTTTATAAAGCCTTTTGCTCTATAGGTTTAGATGGTCATTTCAGAGGGGGTCCAGATAAAATATCCTGAAAAGTAAATACAGTGTAATTTAGCTGATTGTGTTTTCAAACCCTACAGTACATCAGCCAAAGTTTGGTTTCTTAGGTGTTTTACACCACAGGAGTGAAGCTACCACTCAGCCCAGTCAAAATTGTGTCTTGGCATCCAGTGGTGGGTACAGCTCTAACCAATCTTCAGAATACATCAGGAAAAACCCTACCTTTTAATGGACACATCATAATAATTTTCTTCTGTACCCCGCATACACACATGAAAAGAAATTAATATAAAATTCTCATCAAACTTTGCTTACACTATTATGACAATATGTGTTCACCATAGTTACAGTGTGGAAATCTGGGTATTTGCTACCTAATGAGATGCATGGCTCAGTAACTACTGCCCACTTTCTTAACTGTCTTATCTAATGACAATTCTAGAATCATTGGCAAATATACAGTAGGGTGAAGTCAGCAAAAATGGGCCACTTTTTGGTAAAGGACTTATTATACCATCAAATAAGCTATGCATGAGATCTAATGTAATTTTTCTGCCCTGCCTGCCTAGAAAACTCAGAACATACAAAACTGTTGTTATAACAAGTCCACAAGTGTTGAAGCAACAATGCAATATCAGTTATTGTGATTTGCTGTAAAGATATTAAGACATATGATGCTACAACATTATTTGGCCCACTTTACCTGATGGCCCAATTTAGCTGACTTCACACAAACTGATTTCAGGCTGAAAGTTTTATTCAAACTGTACAGTAATAGAGTTTAGGACAAGGCCTTAACATTACTGCAACTTCATTGGTTATAAATGACATTTTTTAACACTGCTCATACCTTCCAAAAGCAATTGACACCATCACCTACTTGTGGTTGAAATGAAACACTTATTTGCAGAACAGAGGGTATTTTGACAGAGAAGGTCCAGTCAGAAGTTCATATTAAGAAACCAGGGTCTGTTTTGAATGAATAGGCTTTGTTTACCTAGAAACCAGCCCGGAAACTTCTAGCATATGTATATGACATCACATACTTTAATGTGACAAACTTTAACCCAAGTTTGGATATTACTAGATATAGCAAAAGGAAGCTTAAGGCACCTCTTTCTGAGTGCTTAGTGTTTAAATGATGCGATCCACAATGTTAGAGGGCTTGTTTTTTGTATATTTATTTGTTGTAGTGCATGGTATATTTTTGTATATTTATTTGTTGTAGTGCTTGGTATATTTTTGTATATTTATTTGTTGTAGTGCTTGGTTTATTTTTGTATATTTATTTGTTGTAGTGCTTGGTTTAATCTCATAATCAGTCTAGAATAAATGAAAACAGATAAATACTATACTATTCTACAGTGTGGTTGTGCACAACCTCACAGGTGTGAATATTTACCTTGTTAATGTGGAAAACAATCTGATTGGTTAATTGTGTTTTTTGCTTTTAACTGCCCTGTTTTTTTGTTCAAGTTGGCTGCCCGTAATGAAATGATGCAGTCCACACGCGTGCTGCATCCCTGGAGTTATCTAGAAAATGTCTTATCCTCCATGTTCCTCTCCTTCTTCCTCTCTGGTCTCCTTTTAAAAAAGTCCAGTGTTAACTGAGGGTAGGCGGAGAGGGCGGAGCATTATTCCATTTCAGTTGGTCACATGTCTGTGGAACTTGTTCAGTTCACGTCTTAGTTGTTGAATCTTTTTAAGTTCCAACAAATATCAGTCAGTTTGTTGAATAATGACAGTAGTTGAAAGTGAGAGGATGTTTCTTTTTTGCTGAGTCTGTCGTACTCACTATTTTTCCTGTTAGCTATCTCAAAGGGATATGTAGCTAGCTATCAGGCGAGATTATTAAGATCTTGTCTAGCTCTCAAGACCAAACACAATACAACAACTGTATCTAACTGTAGTTTGTAATATTAGCATACATAAAATGTATTTTGATGACTTACCAATAGAATTGAATCCAGCACTCTCCAATTCTTCTACACAACAAAGCAGGCCACGGTGACCTTCTTCTTTGATATAATGGCGGATTGCAACCATCTGAATGGTGCATACACCGCCACCTACTGTCAGGCCACGGAGATATGTTAGCGCAGCTGACTACTCTGTTGCTGCTGCAAAACTAACTAGTGAGACCGCGACTTGCCGAAAATCAGTTTAATGTGGAAGTAGGCCATTAGAGCTTTGCACTGGACTGGTACACAACAAAATGGCTGCCGCTCTGACCATTCTGCTACATTGATTTGAATTGGAATGGCATTTCTATTCATTCCATTTCTATGGCACGCACACACAAATTGAATGGGAGTCTTACACTTCTCAAGGGCCTAACTTAGATTAATTCGAATGTGTTGTTAATCAAATGTTTTTCTTTGCCAGAATATGGTTTACTATTATTATTTGTTGTATTGTGTTTGGTTCCATTGCTGAAGACACATCTACTTAGATTTGGTTGGAGCTAATTTAGCCAATGCTTAGATTAAATCATTATTAATCTCAGAAATGATATCCAAACAGATTATTCTAATATAAATGTACAAAAGTATAATTAAAAGCTGATTCAACCAATATTGTGGCATAAGTTAGGCATTAGACACGTTTTGCACCTCTCAAATGTGAAATGCTGTTAGATGAACAATATGGTGGCTGGTAAAATGTGGGCATCCACCAGCCTAACTGAGACAATGTGTCTGACACAGCCCTCCAGAGCACTAGAGTAAAATTACCTTTTGGTTTTGGTGAAAGATGTAATTGCAGTTAGATTTACTACAGATATTCAGAGTTCAGACACGTGTCTGTTATTAGTCTGACAGCAAAACGGGTGGATGCCAGTTTTACATTATTAAAACACTGGTATCAGATCGGTACTCTGTATCAGATCGGTATTCAAAGTTCAGTACTCTGATCGGAATCGGCAATGAAAAAGTGATATCGGTGCATCCCTAATTATTACACAGATTTTAGGTCTGGTTATTAATGGATTTATGTCTATATTAGGTCAATTATGGCCCTAAGAGTCATAAAACCTATTCCATGATTGTTGCAAAATCTATTCCATAATGTCCCAAATATTGACCTGATTTACAACACGTTATTGTTTATAACTATTACTAACACTGTACGGTATAGATGGGCAAGCACACTGTAGGCCAAAGGTTAGTGTTTGTGTGAGCTCAGCAGTGCCCCATGGAAAACCTGTGAGTCATTCGTTTATGTGAAATGTTTAGAGGAGCATCTGAGCCACCATGACGGTATGCTTAGACCAAGTTCACTATCAGGGCTGACGTACCACACTTCAGCTGGAAAGTTCACAGGGAGACATCATAACTTTCTCAGAGAATGAGATACTACAGTTTTGCATGTGGAGATTTTGGTGGTATGAAAAAATAGCTCAATGTCGTGAGTGCAAGCTTATCGTGAAGCAGTGCAGATGTGGACAGGAAGCTGGGCTTGTTATCGTGGCGTCTAATGATGGCCACTCAATCTTGCCATCGTTGGTTACGAGAATGCAGGTGCTCTTCCATCAGAACAATAAAGAAACTATTCGACTGACTTGAACCGACTCAAACGTCCCGGAGGGATCGAGTGCTAAACCGCAGCTGCAGCAGAGCACAATCTACTGAATGCCTGAACGCAACCTATTGGTTACGATGGTAACGATAATTACCACAGAAAAGACTTATGATTTAACTGTGAAAGATACACATTTTGGCTACTCCCAAAGAGCCAATCAGTTAAAACTGCTCCTGTTGTGTGGCTGAACCATAGAAATAGAATGGATAGAAAGGCCATTGAGCTGCTTGGCGTGGTCATTCGATTAGTACACAACAAAATGTTCTAATCATTCAATTTCTATGGGCTGAACATTTTCATTAGAGGCTGAGGTTCATAGAGGGGGGGATGCTGTGGTCACAGCTCAGTACATTCCATATGGCAACGACGTAGAGGCTGGAAGATGAGTGTAATGACTGGGGGGGTGATGATGATGGTGCTAGGACTATAGCCATTCCATTTGGTTACAGTGACGTATAGTGCACTTAGAGTTGAATCCTAGTAAACATTCCATGTCGTAGGTCAGTGAGGATCTCCACTTTATTTGAATCATGTGAAATGTCAGAATAATAGCAGAGAGAGTGATTTATGTCAGCTTTTATTTCTTTCATCACATTCCCAGTGGGTTAGACGTTTACATACACTCAATTTGTATTTGGTAACAACTTTTCAGGTAGGTAGCCCTCCCCAACCTTCCCACAATAAGTTGGGTGAATTTTTGCCCATTCCTCCTGACAGAACTGGTGTAACTGAGTCAGGTCTGTAGGCCTCTTTGCTCACACACCTTTTTAGTTCTGCCTACAGATTTTCTATAGGTTTGCGTCCAGGGCTTTGTAATGGTCACTCCAATACCTTGACTTTGTTGTCCATTTTGCAACAACTTTAGATGTATGGCCGTGTTTACAAACTGATAGATTTCAGAAAAATTTTAGTCCGCTTGAGCTGAGTCAAAATAATTCCCATAGTGTTTGTATGAATTGTCATGTCTCCAGACAGCAATCGTGCATTTGTGGGTGTGTCATTCAAGACGTCTTGATCTGGGTGCCTGAGCACTTTGTTCAGAAACCAGCCCAGCCCGTTGACTTAAACGAGAAGAATTTTGCAGCAATACACATTTATCCTGGGCTATTTGCACAGAAGTCCCATGTGGGATTGTTCTAATTCTTCTTATGCTATAACTTTGGAGGTTGCGTGGAATTCGAGGGAGACCCACAAGTTTACACAGTACAGTTGTGTCTCGTGTATTGTTAACTTCTGACTTCACCTGTACCAATATATGATGCTACCAAAGGTTTACTACAAGCCAACTTATAATGGCCTTTGACTGCCAGAGCAATTGGGCATTGATCAATTAAACTGGTAGTTTAGCCTTATCCAAACGGCTTCAGAGTTATGTTATTCTCTGGTGAGTGATGGCGTACATTACATGGGAAAATTGGCAGCAATCTTTATCTGCATCCCTGTTTCATGTCCAGTTTAAATGGAGGCAGGCAAAGAAACCCACATGACGCTCGTATCGGCAAACTCCTCTGAGGCAATAAAACAGGAAGAATAAGAATCTGCATCTACAAGTGAGGAGTGGAACTCTGATCTCTTGCAGCTGGGGTTATACTATTTTGTTTCTCACTGCACAGTGGAGCACAAACTTTCCTCGCTCTTTGGGGAAAAGTCCTGTCAGAGTACACATTTTGACTTGGAATTGTTTGTAGGAAGAAGTAAAAGAGCCAGATATATAGGGTCATGGAGCAGGTAGTGGTGTGGTTACATCATTCACACATGTACTCCACAGTTTTGTTGAGATTAACCAGTACTGAATATGTGATAAATCCATGTATTTTGATGATCATCCATTAAGCCCAAAGTCTCTCAGGCTTTTTGCACTACTTTTTAGAGAGCTCCTGGAATATGTGAATGTCGCTGCGTGAACAGATAATAAAGGACAGATTTAAATACTTTTGCAAAAAATAGTGTTTGTATCAGCTAACACCTTTCAGATGTCTGGTTGGCTATAGTTGTTAGGCTGGTTGTCAGTCAGCCTTACAAATTATGTTTGTGGGTATCTACCATTTGTCATCGTTTTCAAAATTTTCTTTTTCTTCTAAACAGCATATTATTTTCACTACGAATGGACAAAAAACTTTGATAGGGAAGCAACCAAAGTACACAGCAAATTAACACTCTCAGAGTTCATATAGCTCTAGTGGACTTAACACTGGACTTTTTGCTGTGTACTGTACATTGTCCCACAGGATAAAATACTGTAGAGTCTAAGAAAGCTAAATGAAATCTCAGTCATCCTCTACACTTGGAAAATCACAGTCAAAAAACCCGTCTGACTGGAACTTCCAGAGCATCACTAATCTTAAATGGCAAAACAATGGTACGCATACGTCATTGTGGAAAAGGTTGCTTAAACAGAAGCAATTTTCTTTAGCTGAGGCCCTTGATAAGATAAAAAAAAATGGCCGCCCTAAATCCCTGATGTGACGGAAGGCAAATATCTCTCTGCCATACTGCATGCCTGATTGAGTCTTGCTCTTATTCCCCTATACCTGAGCAAGCTATACACCGGTCTGTTTTCCCCACATATTCATAGACTGATTGACTAGGCGATGTGTCCTCTGTGTCCTCGAGCTGCAATTGGATAGTTGTGACAAAATGGACGCCAGATTTTGGTTTAGGTTTAACTGTGTGTGTTTTATTTTAAGGTTTTTGACGTTACATGGAAGGAATAATTTGGTTCACCAAGGAAACTTTCATCAAAGATGGCGGTGTACAATAACCCCACCACAAGCAGGCAAAACCATGTGGACCAAACAGCAAGTCAGCAAAAAAGAGGCTGATGTCTCCCCCCACAGCACTGTTGACAAGCTTGTCTTTAATTTCAATGTTTGGTTCAACAGAGCATCTCCATGATCAGCCCCATTTTTACAGCATTGCTAACTACCCTGCAACCTCAATAATAGTTATTACCAGGTCTATGTGTCTGTGGTGTTGAATTTGTGACCAACTAATACCAGTGGCGTTATACACATATACTGAACATATATAAATATATACATATATACATATATACACTCACCTAAAGGATTATTAGGAACACCCGTTCAATTTCTCATTAATGCAATGATCTACTCAACCAATCACATGGCAGTTGCTTCAATGCATTTAGGGGTGTGGTCCTGGTCAATACAATCTCCTGAACTCCAAACTGAATGTCAAAATGGGAAAGTAAGGTGATTTAAACAATTTTGAGCGTGGCATGGTTGTTGGTGCCAGACGAGCCGGTCTGAGTATTATACAGAATGAGAACATGGATCCATCATGCCTTGTTACCACTGTGCAGGCTGGTGATGGTGGTGTAATGGTTTGGGGGATGTTTTCTTGGCACACTTTAGGCCCCTTAGTGCCAATTGGGCATCATATAAATGTTACGGCCTACCTGAGCATTGTTTCTGACCATGTCCATCCCTTAATGGCCACCATCTACCCATCCTCTGACGGCTACTTCCAGCTGGATAATGCACCATGTCACAAAGCTCGAATCATTTCAAATTGGTTTCTTGAACATGACAATGAGTTCACTGTACTAAAACGGCCCCAACAGTCACCAGATCTCAACCCAATAGAGCATCTTTGGGATGTGGTGGAATGGGAGCTTCGTGCCCTGGATGTGCATCCCACAAATCTCCATCAACTGCAAGATGTTATCCTATCAATATGGGCAAACATTTCTAAAGAATGCTTTCAGCACCTTGTTGAATCAATGCCACGTAGAATTAAGGCAGTTCTGAAGTCGAAAGGGGGTTCATTAATTAATTTACATGATAATAATTGAGTAGACTCTTATTCAGAGCAACTTGGTTTTATTTTCATTGAGGTAAGAGTACATCTATAAATACTGTTTCTGTCCCTGCTCACCTTGATAGTATATTCTGATGTTTAGTAAAATATGTGTGTTCTGGTCTGTTGATTTTTTTGACATTGTTCTCTGTTCCCTTTTTTGGGTTGTTTGTATTTTTTTATATTTAGTTTTGGTATGATTCCATGTCTGTTTCAACTTACGTGGCTTCAATAAAACTAAAGCAAAACTATTTACTATTCACTGGCTGTGAATCAATTTGACCAAGATTGAAATCTTTTTTCTGCAAACATGGACAGTCCCCAAACTAGCACTCCACCCTTAAAGAACACCCTCTAAGCAATTGATGTTGAAAAGATGTTGAAAATCATTGAGAATGTCTTTCAAAATATTTTGCTCATTGGGCAGTTCCTTCTTCCCCACTTACTCAGCCTGGCACTCCAACTACAATTCAATTACACACCAGAAACCTACCTACCATAGACCTCACTGGAATGAGCAGACGTCCAAAACATGTTAATAATAAGATCCTGACTGGATGATGGATATCAGCCGGGGCCACATTATTGGCAAGGTGTCTGTTTGATTTGGACTGCCTCTCTAAGCATCACTAAAGGTTTCATTTTTCACAGTGAAATCTGTGCACACAGATTCCAACTCTTAGCATGTTAGCTTTGATATTTTTTCATTTTTCACCACAAAACCCATTGAAATTAAGAAAAGAATGTGGTTAAAAAGTGTTAAATCTTAAAAACACAGAAGGGAGATTCTTATTTTTTCACCTTCTAGGAAACACGAAACGCCCATATGCCTATTTTATAGATGTGCGGTTTTGGATTTGACAAGGCTTGACAATTAAAGCACATGACAAATGACAACCTCACATGAAAGGTCTCAGGTCTGAACCTCATCAATTTCAATACATTGTCATTGTGGTGAAACTGAGAAAGGCATAGATATCGCTCACCAATAAGGACAGGAATCAATCAAGAGAGCTGAACTTTGATGGTGTATATTGAAATGACTGTGTGGGTACTGTGTGTAGTGACTGACCTGAAATGAGTCATGGCTGTTGTGTGGTAGAAAGGAGATTCATCATCATCACTGCTATCCTCCTCATCACTGGTCCATCAGTGGAGGCTGGTGAACCTTAGTTGAGGAGGATGGGCTCATAGTAATGTCTGGACTGAAGTAAATGGAATGGAGTTAAACACATTAAACCATGCAATATCATTCCATTTACTCCACTCCTGATATTATTATGAGCCCATCCTCCTTGAGGTTCACCCAGCCTACACTGATTTTTACTCTAATTGTACACACAAGCGTGATGTGATTTACCAGCCTCCCAATCACGGAGTCGTACTTTACAATTCAAAACATTTCACTGGACATGCTTTTAGGTCTAAGGTTGTTGATTTCATTGTCAATACATTTGTTACCCTATCTGCTCACATGTTCTTTTATTAATATATTAATATATTACTAATCGTAGCTCAGACTGTTGTTATGCCCTGGATAGCAAGTTGGCACATTTTGTCTTTGTAGTGGTTGACATTTTAATTAGATTAATGTATTTACAGGTGTGTAAAATAAACTGTCAAAGCTAACCAAACAACCTTCTTCTATATCGTACTGTATGTATTTCCCCAAAGAATACCTGATTCCCTGAAAACCTTGTAAAGCAGACACAAGCATTGATCAGTATTCAGTCATATCCACATTTTGCAGTAGATAAACTACACATGTTTGTCTGAGGGATATGGTTTCTTTGGCGTGATATTTCTCAGTACAGCAAGAGCCAATGTGTCCTTTATACAGAAGCCAAGCCTAATCAGTGAACCAAAGCCGTGTGATCTGGCATTTATTTACAGTCCTATCCATAGCCAAATAATATCATCCTTCATGTAACATTTAAAAAAACGTGTTGCTGTCCCTCGCTACTTTCAAGGCTACAATTATCCACCCCCTTTGGACACAATCTAAATATGTTAGGTCATCCCTGCTGTAGATCCAATAATTTGTGAATACATTGGTTACTGTAGCTTTAAGCTCCACCCCCTTACATTGACCTTACACGTGTCCTTCACAGCTGTTGACGACAGGTGAGTTAGATGTCCTACTCCCGTTTGTCTAAGACAACTTTTCTAAATCTGATATTTCAGTAATTATGAAATGTTCTAACGAGATCACGTGCTAAACTCCCAAACTACCTTGTGTTTTTTTCATGGTGGCATTAAATGCTGTCTTAAAAGAATGTTAAAAGTACATATTAAATCAATATATGTTTTTAGATTTAGAAAAAGATGAGTGAATTACACTTTCTGGTGAGAAATTCAGGACACAAAAGTTTTTGTTGGATATACTCTATAATGTCTCTGAAACTTTACTCCTTGACAAAACGTCTGCTTTTGGGAATGTTCCTCATACTCCTCGTCAGCAATACCTCAAAAAGTGAAATGGAAAAATATATTTATTCTCATTCACAGACAGAAGTTTCAACCATGTATGCCAGAATTGTAATACTAACTAGTCTTCGGTGTTTAATTCAGCAAATTTGACAACTTAAATATAATTCCCTGGTGTGACCCTTAACAGATTGCCAAAAGAGGCAACCTTTTATTTTTCTGAAATCTGTTTAAACATTTGTTGAATAATTAGAAATGTATTGGCAGACACACAAATCTGTTCTTTCTTAGTGCATGTAGCTATTATGTGACAGTCTTCACTACACTGTAGCCAGCATCTGTTTGTAACCTCTGCCTTTTCAATACCCCCAGTCTCATATGCCTTCTGTGAGTAATCAGGAATAAATTACTCTCAAGCCTGATGTAAAACATATTGGTATCCCCTCATCTTCTTTGGAGAAGCGTGCTGAGGTAAAACATGGCCTTAAACGTTGTAAACATGAAGAGGAGCCTGTTAGGAAATAATTACAATTCATTGTGAAGTATGCAGATCCTATCCATAAATGCAACAACAAAATAATGATACTGATTTACGTGAAATAATGGATTCTTAATTAGCGACATAGAGTAAGGCTAAATGCATTTAAGTGGATGCTGTAGGAGTTGGATGTAATTTAGTTTTTGATTATAAAGTGACACTTCCTCCATCTTTTTGCGTCGTTTACAAAGGCATGACGGGCCTCATCACTGTGATACATTCATCTTTTAATCTCAGGCTTGCAGTCTTTTGTCCAGTCATAGATGCAGCAGGGCAGTTTGGGTTGACAAGATGTCTTCTGGGCCCAGGCAGGCTGAGGTGGTATATCATTCTGTAAAATACTTGTGTCTCACCAGTGTCTGACTTGCCTTGGCTTCGCCAGAGCCCGTATGCTTCCGCAGGTCTGTGGCTTTTAAGGATGTCATCCTCCCCTTTGAAAATGTCATCATTAAGCCGGACATATCTGTGCCATTTCATGACTGAAGCCCATTTCCCATCCGGGGGCCTTCGCTACTTGGCCCAGAGCATTACATTGCCTTCCACAGCACTGGCTGCTTTTCCATCTATGACTGCTTTCTGCTTTCTGCTGCATTGGGCCTGCTAATGTAATCAGTGCAAAGCTGGACGTAAAATATAATAGGGTAAGAAGGAGGAAGAGTTATAGAGCTGAGATGAATAGTTTCCCCTTTGAGTTGGTTCCATTTTCATTCAGCTTTATTGCTCTACGCCAGCTTCCATTCAGACAGATCCCTCCTTCTGCTCTGAGAGGGCATCTATTTAATCAGACCCATCGAACTGCCTGGCCCACACCACGTCTTTTAACAGCCCTACAGTAGATGAATGTATGGTTTAAAGCTATCTTGTCCTACGGTTTGTCTCACATTAATAGAAAATAAATCAATTTGGGATTTCTTTGGTGTTATGACACATTGTTACAGTTCTTGGAAAACAAGTTCCTGCATCTCTCCTGCAGTAGCCTGGAGCTATTGTCCATCTGAAGCCATGATGCAATATTGTATGTTGGTAGACAGTCTTCTGTCGGTTCAATTCTTCAAACACAGACGCATCATTCTATGTTATCCGTCAAGCAAATCCAAACAAATGGAATATCGTGATTTATGGTCATTGATGATTTATGGTCATTTATACTATATACCCTGTATTAGCCCAACACTGTCATTTCCAACGCTCCTACAATCCACTATAAATACACTCCAGTTACATTTCAACTTTTTTTAACCTACCATGACCTACTGTGGTTCAGTGGTGTAATCTATTGCCGCCGGTGCACATGTGTTTCCGCGGCGTAGGTTCGAACCCCACAAACGCGCACCATGCCACTGCTTTGTTCTGTTGATGAAGCAGAGTTTGAGAGCATCTTGCATGAAGGTAACACAAACATACATTACATACGCGTAGCGTATGCAGTGATGTCAGAGGGAAAATAACTGTTTGTTGTTTGCGGTACCGTCTTTGATGTTGTAATATTGTAAATGGCTGTTTTACAATTACTGATTCAGGCTTTAAAGCTTGCTCCTTCATTTAAACAATTACAAATTGGCCACCCAACCTGTGTTTTGGTAAAAGCTGAAGGATTGGTCTGAAGAAATGTACCTACTCTCAAAAGCATAGACACAGCGAAGAACTCAATGCCTAACTATCGACAATAATAAATTATATTTTAACAAAGTAGTTTAGCAGGACTCTTATCCAGAACCACTTGAAGTTGAAACATACATTTTCACTGTTTCCTGCAATATCTTTACGTTACTTTAGTTCGTTTACATTCCTATTGTTTACTAATTTTGTATAACAAGCTTACTGTTTATCCCAGCTTAAGCTAAACCAATATATTTTTAGATCAAAAGTACTCTTTTTTTATATACAATGATCAAGGAGTAAGTAGTGAAGGATTGATTTATAGGTCTGATGGGATATCACTAGCCTCTGTCATTCCTTACAGGAACACCAGAGAACCAGAGAACACCACCTAATTATGTCCTTCTCTGGGTATGGCAGAACTTGGACCATCTATCAAGATACTGTTTATAAAGTCATGTGATCAGTTGTGTGAAAAAGAGACTGGATTGGCTCTTAAACCTTTAAACAGACAAATGTAGTAAATCATAATTTAATTAAGAATTTGCATTACAGGTGTAGATTTATCACTCTTCAATATGGAAGCTCTACGGGTGTATATTTAGCACTATTCATGTTTGAATGATTACAGGTTGCTTTGGTACTCTGAGAACCTTTGATATGCTGACCACATACATAGCAGAAAGAAATGCTCTTTTTGTGACTGTAGCCAAATAAAACAACATCTCTTACTTACTGACCCAAATGCAATTGTTGGGTTATGTTCTGGACATCATGTGACCAATATTGTTTGACCTTCACAGGAAATAGAAAATGTTTGGATGAGGCCTATTCGTAGACTGGCCTAGTTAAAGGACAACTCCAGCGCAAAATGATCCTAATGGTTAAGAACACATTGGTACCGAGTCGACCGTTCTCTGGGATATGTTTTCATTCTAATCGAATGTGCCCAGTTTTAGCGCGAATTGATAATTACCTTATAATGCCAGTTGTGAGGGCACGGATGAAGTAAAAATAAAAAAAGCTATTATAGACCACCAATAATGGTGGCAAATTGTGTTTGATTTTAGGTCGCATTGCCAGCTGTAAGTCTTGTGCATTGATATGCATGAATGACTGAGAAACCTCTTGCCATGGGAGATTCTAAGTCACAGTTCAGCTCACATAGCACAGAGTTTGTGGTTTGACTGATCGAGTCTGTTTTCTGAAGATGGCGCCTGGTTGTATACAGTCTTTTGAACTATATTTCTAATAAACTGTCTTTACACTTACAAAGTTGTCAGTGCTTTGGTTTGCATGTAGGGAGCCTCATTATGCTACCGTGGAAGTGTGGTGCTATTTTGAGTTTTGTTGGTTGTCTATAATAGCAATTTATTTTTACTTCATCCATGCCCTCACAACTAGCGTTATAAGGTAATTATCAGTTTGCACTAAAACTGGGCACATTCGATTAGCATGAAAACATATTCCAGAGAACGGTCGACTCGGTACCAATGTGTTATTAACCCCTAGGATCATTTGTGCCGGAGTTGTCCTTTAAGGTTAACAAACATGCTGATTATAATAACGCACATTTGGAAATAATACTTGTTGTGTTTAGGTGTGACAACATTATTCACCTTCTAATACAAAACTGCAAAATATAATTTTCTTTCAACTTATGAATCTACTTGCACTCTCTCTTTCAAACCAAGTTGGCATAGATGAAGAATGACATCATTAGAAGGAGAGTTGGCATTTTCTAAAAGTATTTTCACAACCAGTCTCTGTAAAACATAATAATTTGTCAGGGAGGCATATTAAAGGGTTCAAGGATTACATCAGCTAGAGATACCAAGAATTCACTCAAAACGCGGAGAATCTGCTTTTAGCTACTATGCCAGCCGCAGCTGGAACCAGCTCCCAGAGGAGATCAGATGTGCTCCGACAGTAGTCACCTTTAAATCCAGACTCAAAACACATCTGTTTAGCTACGCATTTACTGAATGAACACTGTGCTAAGTCCGAACTGATTGCACTATATTTTATATGGTTCATTTGGTCTCTTTTATTTCTTAAACTGTACTATTTTCTAATTGTTTTTCATTTTTATTTGAATTGCTTTAATTTTATCTTTAATCTGTTTTAAATTTTTATGCTTTCCTGTTTATGTAAAGCACCTTGAATTGCCATTGTGTATGGAACGTGCTATATAAATAAACTTGCCTTGCCTTGCCTCAAGTCAAGTCAAGTCATTTAATTTATAAAGCACGTTCAAAAACAGCAATTGTTGAACCAAGTGCTGTACATAGGTAAGAGTACACACATATAACACAACAAAATCAGACAGGACAAATTACACAGTAACATACAAATCTCCTTAAGCTGACTCAAATGCCAGAGAATAAAAATGGGTTTTAAGACGACATTTAAATGTCTCTGTGGTAGGAGAGGACCTGATGCTAATCGGTAGTGTATTCCACAGTCTCGGGGCCACAACTGAAAAAGCACCCCTAGTTTTCATCCGAGACTGTGGGATAGCTAAAAGGGTTTTGTTTGACGATCTGAGGGTCCTGGGGGTGTGATACAAAGTGAGAAGATCTGTGATATATAATGGAGCCAGACCATGTAATGCCTTAAAAGCCAATCGAAGCACTTTAAAATCAATCCTGTATTTGACAGGTAACCAATGAAGAGAGGCCAGTATCGGGGTGATATGATCCCTCTTTTTAGTGCCAGTTAAAACTCTAGCAGCTGCATTCTGGACAAGCTGCAGACGTGACAATGATGATTGACAGATACCAGAGTACAGAGAATTGCTATAGTCTAGTCAAGACAATATGAGTGCATTAATGACAATCTCCAAGTCCTGACGAGTGAGGAATGGTTTTAGTTTAACAATGGTCCTCAACTGGTAGAAACTACCTCTGAACACTGAATTCATTTGTTTGTCAAATTTAAATTCAGAATCAAAGATGACACCTAGATTTCTGTAAACATATACATATACATACTTTACATCTTGCTTTCCTTAACTTCACCAGAAAGCTTTGCTTTCCAGGGAACTGTTACTAGCTAGCTTGCTAGTTACAGATATCATGCTAGCAAACATGTTAGCCAGGATTTAGCTTATACCAACACCCATTAGTTACTGTAGTTACCCTTACAAGTTTATGCCACAGGCTGGTGCAACACATTGCTTTAATAGTATATGTAGCCCAAACAGCACCCTATTCCATACAGTCTAAATAGATCTGAGGTACAGTGTGTAAAATACTAGTGAGTATAAGTTCATTTGGGAGACACTAGATTTAGCATCCAGCGTTGAAACCCTACCTATCATCTGAGTTTTCCATGGTCTAGGTTTTCTGCATCAGTGGAATGTGTACTTTAAAGAAACTTGGTAAAATGTACATACAAGCTTCTTTCTGCCCTTGTGTTTCTTACATTTGTATTTCATAATCACATAGCAGCTTTTAGTGAATGTATCTGGTTAACCTTAAAAAACAATACATTTTGGAACGGCCTGATGTTCTGGCTATCATCAAATTAGCATTAAATTCCACTCATGCTGTCACTTCCACTAGGATGGTAGATTCATTTAATCATGAGTTTCGCATCGATGCAGATGGACAAGGCAGTACATATGAATGGAACATCTCACGGATTTCAATGTGCAGACTAAATTTCAGTCCAACACTACCCCATATGTTTATTATGGCACACAAATCAGTTTTGATCTTACACTTCCCTTTAACAAAAATATAAATGTCACCATTTGAGAGTTGAAATTGTATTTAAACTACAGCATATCCATGTTTACCTTTCAGCCAATTTTTCTCATTGACGTCAAAACATTAACAGCTCATGTTTCACTCTAACATCTGAAGTCATGGCTAGTTTATAGTCTGCCTATTGCCATGTCTGTAGTCGCAGTGATCGACAAGTCATTGTTGTCATCCAACGTGCCGTTGCCATTATGCAACATTACGAACACAAAATGATAGCGTCTGCATGACAACTTCAGCCCGGTCCTGCAAGTCACACATAGCTCAATGTAATTTAGCATGTAATGTTTGTGCAACAAGGAAATGAAGTCACAAAAATAGCCTATAGACTTTACCCTGAAGGATAAACTACATTTATTTTAACCAGCAACATTTGTTGCACTCTACAGTACACTCTACATTACACTCTACATTACACTCTACATTACACTCTACAGTACACTCTACAGTACACTCTACATTACACTCTACAGTACACTCTACAGTACACTCTACAGTACACTCTACATTACACTCTACAGTACACTCTACATTACACTCTACATTACACTCTACAGTACACTCTACA
>JACXGM010009115.1:0-28006 GCA_016801145.1 Umbra pygmaea | reverse complement strand
TTTGCCACACTTTTTCCTTCCCACAGACTTCCCACTGAGGTGCCTTGATACAGCACTCTGGGAACAGCCTATTTGTTCAGAAATTTCTTTCTGTGTCTTACCCTCTTGCTTGAGGGTGTCAATGATGGCCTTCTGGACAGCAGTCAGGTCGGCAGTCTTACCCATGATTGCAGTTTTGAGTAATGAAACAGGCTGGGAGATTTTAAATGCCTCAGGAATCTTTTGCAGGTGTAGAGTTAATTAGTTGATTCAGATGATTATGTTAATAGCTCGTTTAGAGACCCTTTTCATGATATGCTAATTATTTGAGATAGGAATTTTGGGTTTTCATGAGCTGTATGCCAAAATCATCAGTATTAAAACAATAAATGACCTGAAATATTTCAGTTGGTGTGCAATGAATCTAAAACATATGAAAGTTAAATTTTTATCATTACATTATGGAAAATAATGAACTTCATCACGACGTGCTAATTTCTTGAGAAGGACCTGTATACTGTACAGGGTTCAGTCCAGCTCGGCTACTCCTTCATGTGTAATAGACCCTGTGTATCTGGCAGAGCCACCAGAATCTTCTTTAAAGTTTATTTAAAACACTAAAGTGGTCTCACAAGATCATCTGGTTCTGAGCTGTGTACAACTCCCTCAGTAAAGTGTATTTTTTTCCAAAACACCTTTACTCACCATTACAGTCATGTTCATGCAGGGATGTTGTGGTTTTTTATTGGTCACTGAGTTGCTCACATGATAAATGCCTTATATTGCAGCATTAAATTGCATCATTCACAGTTAAGGTTAGGTAAGATGATACTAAAGGTTAAGGTTAGGCATGAGGTTACTAACGGTCAAGGTAGGCATTAGGTAACTAACGGTTAAGGTTAGATATGACGTTATGGTTAAGGTTAGGATTAAGGTTAGGGTTAACATTGCAAAAAACGACAATTGTCTGCCTGCATGACGCATGCAATGAAGAACAAAACACGCACAAAGTGCCGGTCTGGATTTGAACTCGCGAACACTGGCATGCAAGTCGCTGATTTCTACGCCCATCCACCATCCCCGACCTCCGCCCTAGCAAAAACTATGCTATTTACATGCTACGTCATGATTTTCATATGTTCATATTTAACGTTATTCGAGTGCTCAATTTAGTTCCCTACAAACGTAATTGACTCTCTCATACATTCATATTTGACATATTTTGGTTTTACAAAATAGTTCCCTCGTGATTTAGGGCTGTGTTTTCCTCATCTGAACAGATGTGATCTGAACAGAAGCGGGAAAAAACGAAATACACAGGACACATAATTGTAGAGGATAAATCAAAAAACACAAAAGGAACTACAAAGACATTTCAGGTAACCTGAAGGGATACCATGACACATAGCAAAACAATTGTACAAAAATCTTTAATAGATATACTTCTAAGACTTATAACTATTTTAAAACTTTTTATCTAACAATTCTAAAATTAATATGTCAGACTTCAAGAACATTAAGGTTGGTTTATTTAAACACTTCGGATATTTTAAAGACTTTCAATACTTCAAAGACTGTTTACAACTAAAATGTTTTCAATACTTTTCAAAACAAAGAATAAAGGAACACATTTTTGCTATTGTTTATAAACAGATTCAATGCAATAAAATGAATAAAATTATTATGAACATTTCAAAAATCTTAATAGTTCCAAAACCTACATTATTGTTGAAATTTCTGGAATACTTCTCCAAATATCCCTTCTACATTTTTTAACATTTTAAATTCTTTATCATGTGAAACTACTGACTGTAACATTTTATACTTCCAAAACATACGTTTTACTTAATATCTATTTAATATGCATAGGCTTTAATTTTTCAAAGATTGGATCCAGAGTTTGAAAGAATTTACTTAAAATATACAAAACACAGACAATGTGCATTTTCAAGAAATTTGTTATACTGTCCCTGAATTATGCCCATTGGCGTAGAAACCGGGGGGGGGACGGGGGGACATGTCCCTTTCAATATTGGAAAATGCTGCATGTGTCCCACCCAAAAAATGTGCCAACTACCGTAGGGAAATAAACTGTACATTTGGAAAGTTAATTTTGAAAGTGCGACAAAGAAGTGCGACAAAGAAGATATCCTTCTTTTGAATAATCACCATTCGCCAATCAACAACTTCATATTCTTTATTTTTTACCTATAGACCAATCCGGCACGACATTTGTTGGCAGCGCCATTACTGCGGTTTAGGCACCACAGCTCATTGACAACTTGATAACATAACAGCTGACATTGGCGAATGGTGATTATTCAAAAGAAGGATATCTTCTTTGTCGCGCTTTCAAAATAAAAGTTCCAAATGTACAGTTTCTGTCCCTGCGGTAGTAGGCACATTTTTTGGGTGGGACACATGCAGCATTTTCCAATATTGAAAGACTGTCCCCCCCGTTCCTACGCCAATGGGCATAATTCAGGGACAGTATAACAAATTTCTTGAAAATGCACATTGTCTGTGTTTTGTATATTTTAAGTCAAGTGTGACAGCAGGCGATAGTCACAGTGAACCCTATGGCGAACCAAATTTTGGTTGACGATGTCAGGCAGTGCCCCCCAGTTACGTAGCATATTAATGACCATGTTAACTTTGTTATTCTTATTATCGGTTAATGTTACAGCAATAGTCTAAAACCTGACATGACGGCCAACATAATGTTAGCACCAGCCACCATCCAAATGTTTGTAAAATAGACTATGAAAGTGCCTGGTAGATTTCAGACACAAAGCGACATTTAAAAAAAAAATTAAATTCAGAGTTTGGCCTAAAATCTTACTTAAAAAAATCCTAACCCTGGTCGACACGTAGCGTAGGCTACTGTAACATTACTGTTACTGTATGTAGCCTATTAGCTAGCTAACGTAATCATTCTCCAGTCAGGCTACTACATCAGTAAAACAAATATATGTGTGTCTGTGCCTTGACAGGTATTCAGGAACATTTTATAAACTGCTGGGCATGTGATCAACTACAAAATGCCAACTTTATTGTTCAACTTCACAGGTAGCTCCCATAAACGTTTGTGCAATCTCCCCAACTTGTCAACTATGCCTAAACCGCAGTAATGGCGCTGCCGCCAGATGGCATCATAGACAAAATTACGTGCCGGATTGATCTATAGTCGGAGCATCTGATTGGTAGAGAGAAGTTAACATTACACTACTGTAAAAATACGTTACTGGTGCCCACCTTACTGTCGTTGTTGCGTACCAGTTTTGAACTTGATTTAGACTCGACTTTGTATGAGGTAAATCTCTGTCAAGCGGTTGAAGTTGGCAAGCTTTTTTAAATTGAATTATGGATAGAGGCTTATGACGATTAAATCAACAATGGAATTTTGAATGGCACATGTGTTATCCTTTGCGAAAGGTGCTATCTAACGTTACGTTAAATAGCTAGCCACATAGCTGGCAATCGATTTCTCTGTGTTAACCTTGGCAACATTAAAATGTTCTGTCATCTATTTTAAGCACACTGCCACCCCATCAAAAATAAAAACTATCATCAAAGGACATAACGTTACTGAAGTTTTTTACAAAGAGTAACGTTAGTGTAAGTATACAACACATTTTACACAAGGACAGGACAACATCATAACCTATCATTTACCAAGCCTAGATTTACATTTTAAAAATGATATAATGTGTCATCACGAGAATGCTGGTACCATCAGGGAAGAGGCAGGTGAGGAAGGAGTGGCACATGAAGTAGTTACAGATGAAGTAACAGGTGGAGGGTGTGAGGTAAGGTCTTACAAGAAATGAATGATGAATATGTGAAAGTTTGTGCCTTTTATACATTTTCCACATACAGAAGAGCCCAAGATAAAAAATAACTGCTAATATACAAGTCCACAAAGTTTACTTTGTTTGCAATATAATATAGGCTACAATTGTTAATTTATTAGGAGAACCGTGATGCAGCCATGAAAGAGACAAAAGGAGAGACAGGTGGCACTGCATGGTGTGAGGTGAGATTTTAGAATGTATTAATGATTGTAATGGATTAAACCCAAGGATGGAGGTTGAGTTGCTGCCTGTTCAATGCAAGTTCCTCAAACAATAAACAGAAACAAGGACGTAGGAATGGGTGGACGGGCAATGTGGTCCCCAGCAATAATAAAAACAATTTGTGAAAAATATATGGTGTGTACCCCCCAATATCAAAGTCGTTCCTACACCCTTGATTATGCCTATGTCCAAGTAAAATATATATATATACATATATGTGTAAAATATATTTCAATAAATATATGCAAAATTTGGGCCCAAAGGACAGAATAGAACATTATATAGTGCAGCTTTAAATACTTCCAGAAATGAAAAAATGTACCACAAACAAAGAATGATTTCATGCAAGTTTGTCCTTTGCAGATCAAGGCAATATGATAAAATTGTGTGCACAGATATGATGGGGGACAGCAAGGGCATAGGAGTGAGTTTAATATGGCCCCTAAATTCATTTATGCTATGTGTCATTTTGACCCAGAACATCATCTATGTACCAACATGTTTTTAAATAAAAAACATAATTTGTAGTGGTTTGTCTTAAATGTTCATTACCCCAATTGTGAGGTGTATTGGACCCCTCATGGTGAAAGAAATTAGCTAGATTTGTTCAAAATGACACTGGAACATAATAGGAGGGTAAAACAATTAGGCTGTAAGAAACTTCACACCACAGATGTACCACATATCACGAATTCCAATCCTGTTTTAGGTGTTGAGCCTGAGGGTAGAAAATGGTGTGACAGCAAACTCTGCTTCTTGGAATTGTAACCTCATCTGGTCTCTGCTGTTGAAAAGCAATGTTTGAAGTTAAATGATGGAAGAAAATTGGTACATAGAAATATTGATTTCACACAAGGTTCCGGCAGTGACAGTTAAATTAAGATGAATGTACCAACATCGTGTTTGTTTGGGCATTGGGAATTCCTCTATGTCCCTGACCTAGGATGCCACCATACTAGCTCTGTTGGTCAAGGATCCACTCTTGCAAAACCACCAGTATTATAGCCTAAAATGGCTTGTTTTCCTCCATCTACTACTATCTAAACACTGCAGCATAAAGCATGGACACTTGGGTAGCATTGTTCCATTAAATCAAATCACAGTATTTGCACTGCCATAGGGTTTCTGGTCAGACATTTCCCACTTGACTGGGCCTGAAAAAAAGCATCTCTGGGAGGCTGATAGGTCATGTGTGAAATCATCGTTCTCGGAAACCCTGTTTTGTGTCTTTTTAACGTTAACCCTGTGGCAGTATGACATGTCTTGATAGGTGGTTCATCTTAGACAGGGCAACCCTATTTATTCACTAAATTTTCAGTCCTCTTTTACTTGACTCACACACAGGATTAGCTACTCAATATTATAATGTAGTTCTAAAGTCACTCTGGCTGCAGTTGTAATGGAAACCTATTCCGTACACTGTATAGTCAACTACCTCATAGTGCAATAGCCCAATCTAGTGCACTCTATTGGAAATAAAGATGACATTTGAATTGGATAATTGGGAATTAAGTGTTTCCAAGTTCATCCATAGTCAGGGGTAAAACATACTGATATTATCCACTGTTTGTTATGTATGATGAGTGGTTATGCCACCTGGGAACACTGTACCTCAGAGACACATTCAACATAATCAGATTGGGGTTCAAGGCTACCGGTCAGAGATATCCTGCTACAATACCTTTTCACCTATTTAGACCATTGACCAAAACATTATTTCTCCTGCTCTAAACCCTTCTGTAGCCCTTCTTCCCCTGCCCATGTAACTCGTGCCTTTACAGGAAACTAAGTGCAGTGTGGCCGGCAGGATACGCCAACGCACGAGGCCCAGAGTCATCCAGGGACACTGTAGCCCCATCAGCCTTGCTTTTAGTGATTTAATTTGCCAGGCTGACATGTAAGCCTGAAGGTCTCTTACTTTCTAGTGCTAAACACCTCTCTGTAGAGAAGGGGCTACCAAACTGTTTTGGCTGGTAACCCCATTATTTCATCAACTTATTTCCCAACAACTTACCATGTAAAAAACTTGATGTATTTTGATGTATTCAACCATGTGTAATTTGTTAATTGGAGCTACTGTATGACAGTCTGTCAAAAATATTTATACCTCCAGATAGTATGTTTCAACAGAAACAAAGTCTAAGCCATTAAAGGTTAACAAAAATCTCAAAACCTCATTTAGGTGAAAGCATTTGTTTCCACAGTGGGTAATCCTGTTCCCTGTTAATAAACTGTGGTTCTTCTGTAAAATTACAGAACTTTGTGATGCTGCATCTTAGCTATTGTTGTTGTGCTGCAAAATAGAGACAACACAGTTAGTCTGGATGTACTCAGGGTTTGGTAGGTTACTTTTTAAATGTAATTTGTTACAGTTACTAGTTACTCATCCACAATTTAAATCAGTAACATAACTTTTGGATTAACAAAACTCAGCAATGTAATCTGATTACTTTCAATTACTTTTAAAAGCTAGTTTATTACCAGTTGAATTACATAGCAGGACTTTTGTTTACATAACCTGGTTTAAGACGAAATCAAAAACCAAATTGTTTGGCCCCATAAAAATCGTTAGAGTAGGACAAACTGTAGCACTCCAAAATATAGAGAAAGGTCACACCAATTTATGTCAATAAGAGGATTATAGGTGGACTGATGGCATGTGGTAGTGTACCTAAAGTGGGTATAGTGGGTAAAAAATATGGTTGTTGACAAAATAAATTACAATATGCGCTCATCTTTGTATATTGTTTAAAAATGTATATAGCACATTTAGAAAATGTACCAATTTATCGGAAACATGAACCAATTATTTAACTCCCTTATAATGGGGACTAGATGACAGAGAACACAATTTACATAGGTATGTATTATATCTGAAGTTATACAGAACACCTTACAGTAACAATGTCCCTGTATTGTGATTAGTTAGTATTTCAGTTTCCCCAGTGTTTTAGTTTATTCATATATGGTGTCTGTACATCGTGTTTAGTTTATTCTTTCATAGTTCCACAGTGTTTCCCTGTCTTGTGTTAGTATATACTATGCCAGGTTTTCCTTGTGTTTCTGTGTTTGAGTATTTTTATTTATTTGTTTATTTAATCGGGACAGTGCACATTAATGAACAATCTTATACTTCGTACAGACTGTAAGTGTGCCAGATTATAGCATAAATGCTAATTTTCATCTGTAGTCCCGAGTAGGGTTATCCATTCCAGGTTTTTGGTTTCTCCCTACTGTGTAATTGTATGTACTTATATGGTCCTTCCTGTGTTAGTTCGTTTTGCTTCAGTGTTCCCAGCTGGTTTACGTTACTAACGCTCATTATTTAATCCCCTCTGTTTCTCCCAATGTTGTCGGTCATTGTTCTATCTGTCATAAGGATGTCGCCTGTTTTTGTGTGTATCGCATGTCATGTGTTTTAAGTTCTCAGTTATTCAAGTACTCTATTAATCAGGTGTTATAGCTGAGTCTTTGTTGTATTTCCAGTGTTCAGTTTAATTATGTCCTGGTGTTTGTTTGTTACCTTTGTGTCTGTAAACAAAGTAGTCTATGTTTTTGGATACGATAACACAACCTTTGATTTTGAAAGAACGCATCTGCCTCCTGCTTCTAATGTATACCCATCATGAAACTTATGTTGTTGATAAATTTTTCAATATCAAATTCATCACTCTCAAATTTAAAAGTATCTCAAAGTAATACATTTATTTTTTCAAATGTATCTTATCCGATTACAATTGTTTTGCCAGAAAAATGTTAAAACAGTAAAAAAAAGAATTAAGGTGATTAATCTGATTACTTGTAATGAGTTACTCCCCAACCCTGGATGTACACATATTTAAAGTACAATATGTAGTTTTTGACCTCTAGGGTTCTCTCAATCAAAACAATAACAAAAGATGTACTAGGATGATGTCGGGTAGAAGCGTGGGATCATGGGTTTTGTTATCGTCGTCAATGACAACCTTCCAATCTAGCGTGTTCACAGACAAAGTTATGTATTATTAAAAATATTATAACTTCATTCACATTATGTTTGGCGGTTCCCTGGAACTTAGAGCAACTAGAGAAGTCAATGGATATATGACGCCATTGACGGAAGACAAAATGAAATGTCCCGTGTCTTCGAATTATATTACAAATTTGTCTGGGTTTGAAAGTTCGTGGAAACATTTAGGATAATGTAAGAACACAACTAAAAAATATATATAAAATATAGGTATAGTGATGTTTGCTTTTTTAATGCAAAGTACATCTTTTGTTATTGTTTTGGAAAACTACATATTGTACATTTAAAGGAAAGTATTGACCTCACACAATGTCACTGGCAGAAAAGTAGCCAAACCTAGTCATTTACATTTTATTCATTTATTGGACAATCTTATACAGACCAACTTACATTAGGTGCAGGGACATTCCCCCATGAACAACTAAGGGTAAATTGCCTTGCTCAAGGACACAACAACATTTGTGTCAGGAATTGAATCAGCAACCTTCCAACTACAAGTCTGACTCCCTAAACACTGTGCCACCTGATGGCTCTACTCATTAATTTTAATCATTTGACCACCCTAGATATTACCAATAAACTTCATGCCTATTGACAAGAACTTAACGACTAATTTGCTACCACCCTGGCTATAATATGCTCCCGCCCTCTCTTATAACCTGTTTATTAACGGCCCACTCTTTACCTCCAATGGACATGTACTCTTGGGGCAAACTGCATTCCTTAACAAGACAGATCTTAACAGCTATTCAGTCGTCGCTTTTTGAGACCATCACTCTAAACTGGAGGCCCCTCTAAAAGCAATTACAGAGTGTGCCGTGCCGGTTTACGAGGCCGAGCCATTGACTGATCTCACAGTTAATCAATTACTGAGTCTAAATAGATGCATCAGATCTTGACACTGACACTTTCAATAGTGCTGGTTACTCCTGCTGTTCTTGCTTTGGGCAAAAACAAACATGTGTGAAACAGATTGCTCCATATCATTGGCTGAGTCCTCTGACACCTCCATTGATTTTCGAGTCAAAGTTTGGGAAAATTAATCTCAGACTAAGATGGAGTCCAGCATCATGGGTCTATGGGAAAAGTGAACTGGCAATAATGAATTCTCTTTTTAGACTGGCACATACAGCTATAAAATAATGCTTTATGAGTATTAAATTCCTTAAATTCAACTGTGATGCTTAAATACCCAAACTAGATATACATTTTATTGTAAAATCAAACGGGGAAAATGTAGTCTACATTAAACTCAGAAACAGTGTAATATTGTATATACCTTAAGCAATAAGGCACAAGAGCTGTTCGTAGGCATGACTGATAGTGGAGCACTTTGCGCTGCAGAACTTCCCATAAAGGTTAAATTATGTATAGATCTGACAGGGGAAGCCATGACATCATCCTGGTGTTCATGAAACCAGTCTTGAATGTATTTACCAGTGTTTACGGGGGCAGTATCATCCTGGATTTGGGGAAAATCATGAGGGAACCGTATTTGCACCATAAGGTGCACTATATTCCTTGGTGGCTATATGAGCATGCATAGGAATCTAATGACTTCCAGTGAAAATGTGTGGCATTGAACATCTATCCTGTTAAGACATGTGTCAGGACATGTACTGTACGAACGGAGCTGGCAACAAGGTGGACTTTGGGTTACCCAGAGTGAACCCTTCCAGGGCCTCCCAGTCCAGTCACCTGTCAAACCTGATGTCCTCTAATGGGTTCTAGTGACCGTCCATCTCCAGTCAACCTCATCCACCACTGATGAGCACAGCTAACGGTTCTCACCCCACCGTCTGCAGCAGTAACTTTGCATCTCCCAGTGAGTGTTGCCATCCTCCAGGTCCGGAGGGCTCTGTTTGTGTGTAGAGAAGGCTTCTTCCGCATCACTCTCCTCTACAGCTTCTCCTTGTGCAAAGTGCGCTGAATTGTTGAACGATGCACAGTGACACTATCTGCAGCAAGATGATGTTGTAGGTCTTTGGAGGTGGTCTTTGGGCTGTTTTTTACCATTGTCACCATTCTTCGCCTTTGCCTCTTTGATATTTTACTTGGCCTGTCACTTCTGGCCTTAACAAGAACTGTGCCTGTGGTCTTTCATTTCCTCACTATGTTCCTCACAGTGGACACTGACAGCTTAAATCTGTGCGATAGCTTTTTGTAGCATTCCCCTAAACCATAATGTTGAACAATCTTTGTTTTCAGGTTATTTGAGAGTTGTTTTGAGGCCCCCATTTTGCCACTCTTCAGAGGAGAGTTAATGAGAACAACAACTTGCAATTGGCCAGCTTAAATACCTTTTCTCATGATTGCACGCACCTGTCTATGTAGTTCAAGGCATAATGAGCTCACCAAACCAATTGTGTGTTCCAATTAATCAGTGCTAGGTAGTTACAGGTATTTAGGTAATCAATGACAAGGGTGCCCAAATTCATGCACCTGCCTAATTTTGTTTGATGCATATTGCACATTTTCTGTTAATCCTATGAACCTCTTTTCACTAACGAAATATTACTGTGTCCTTCAGTTATTTGTTAGATGAAAATGAAATTGCTGATCCAAACACCAAATTATTTACAGTGCCTTGCGAAAGAATTCGGCCCCCTTGAAGATTTTGACCTTTTGCCACATTTCTGGCTTCAAACATAAAAATATAAAACTGTAATTTTCTGTGAAGAAGCAACAACATGTGGGACACAATCATGAAGTGGAACGAAATTGGATATTTCAAACTTTTTTAACAAATAAAAAACTGACAAATTGGGCGAGCAAAATTATTCAGCCCCTTTACTTTCAGTGCAGCAAACTCTCTCCATAAGTTCAGTGAGGATCTCGGAATAATCCAATGTTGACCTAAATGACTAATGATGATAAATAGAATCCACCATGGTGTAATCAAGTCTCAGTATAAATGCACCTGCTCTGTGATAGTCTCAGAGGTCCGTTAAAAGCACAGAGAGCATCATGAAGAACAAGGAACACACCAGGCAGGTCCGAGATACTGTTGTGGAGAAGTTCAAAGCTGGATTTGGATGCAGAAATATTTCCCAAGCTTTAAACATCCCAAGGAGCACTGTGCAAGCAATAATAATAAAATGGAAGGAGTATCAGACCACTGCAAATCTACCAAGATCCGGCGTCCCTCTAAACTTTCAGCTCATACAAGGAGAAGACTGATCAGAGATGGCCCATGATCACTCTAAATGAACTGCAGAGATCTACAGCTGAGGTGGGCGAGTCTATCCTTAGGACAACAATCAGTCGTATACCCCACAAATCTGGCCTTTATGGAAGAGTGGCAAGAATAAAGCCATTTCTGAAAGATATCCATAAAAGTTTCATTTAAAGTTTGCCACAAGCCACCTGGGAGACACACCAAACATGTGGATGAAGGTGCTCTGGTCAGATGAAACCAAAATCAAACTTTTTGGCAACAATCCAAATGTTTGGCGTAAAAGCAACACAGCTCATCACCCTGAACACACCATCCCCACTGTCAAACATGGTGGTGGCAGCATCATGGTTTGGGCCTGCTTTTCTTCAGCAGGGACAGGGAAGATGGCTAAAATCGATTGGAAGATGGATGGAGCCAAATACAGGACCATTCTGGAAGAAAACCTGATGGAGTCTGCAAAAGACCTGAGACTGGGACAGAGATTTGTCTTCCAACAAGACCATGATCCAAAACATAAAGCAAAATCTACAATGGAATGGTTCACAAATAGAAAGATATCCAGGTGTTAGAATGGCCAAGTCAAAGTCCAGACCTGAATCCAATTGAGAATCTGTGGAAAGAACTGAAAACTGCTGTTCACAAACGCTCTTCATCCAACCCAAGAATGGGCAAAAATTTCAGTCTCTCAGCTGTAAACGCAGCAAAAGGTGGCGCTACAAAGTATTAACTTATATGTTGGCTGAATAATTATGCACGCCCAATTTTTCAGTTCGTTATTTGTTAAAAAAGTTTGAAATATCCAATAAATTTTGTTTCACTTCCTGATTGTGTCCCACTTGTTGTTGATTCTTCACAAAAAATTACAGTTTCATATCTTTATGCCTGAAGCCTGAAATGTGGCAAAAGGTCGAAAAGTTCAAGGGGGCCGAATACTTTCGCAAGGCACTGTATAAATGAAAATCATGGAAATTGTCAGGGGTGGCTAAACATTTGCATACGACTGTATGCTGGTACCTATGTAATCACATATTACAAAATTGTTCCTGAACTGTTGCAGATAAACGTTTTAGGTCCACTTGCAGGTTAACTTGCATGTCTATCCTCGTCTGTGTTGAGGCAAGAATGGAGGAACAGTGTAACGGTTTTGGAAATGGAAAGAGGATGTAGGCCACAGTCAAATCTTGGAGGTCATATCAGCCAGAGACAGGTCGGCAGCCATCAGCAGTCTGTAATCTCCATTTTCTGTTCATACCGACTTCCCGGATAACCAGCTAGCTGCTCCTTCACCATTGTATAGCACCAATTTGGAGGATTATTCTGCAGCACCTAGCACTACAAATTAAAGAAATATTTTATTTTAGTCTGAATTGATTGAGAATATATTTGAGACTGGAGGAACTTTGATCTTGAAACTGATCGTCAGTCCCTCACGATTACAGTGCAGGTGGGAATTTTATATAGCCGTAAATCGGTTTTAATGGAATTTGGTCTGTATTGCATTCTTCTCTTCAGACATTATATAAGA
The DNA here is from genome assembly GCA_016801145.1 of Umbra pygmaea. Taxonomy (NCBI): domain Eukaryota; kingdom Metazoa; phylum Chordata; class Actinopteri; order Esociformes; family Umbridae; genus Umbra; species Umbra pygmaea. The sequence goes on along the minus strand of JACXGM010009115.1, from coordinate 15,239 downwards.
AAAGCTGTCAGAATACATTAATTATGAGCTCTAATAGATGCAAAACCAGAGGAAAAATAAGACTACCATCAGTTTTTCTCGCAAACATACACACCAATAACTCTTATTCCACAGATTGCATTATTACATTTTCAATTTCACTCTCCTTCCAGACAGGTTTTAGAGTTCAAAGAACTGTTCAGGTGAAAAGGGCTGGTTTGCTGAGACATTGAAAAGTGATCTGCCTGTGTGCATCACTGTCAGGAGGCGAGGGAAAGGAAAGACACAAACCACACAGCCAATCTCCTTGCATAGCTTACAGACGTCAGACGTTTGCTGGCATAGAGTAATTGTGAGCAGAGGTACACATCCCCCTCTGTTCCCCACTAACTGACATACACGGCGATGTTCAGCCACTTCCTTTCCCTGCACTACTTCCTTTTCTGCAACTTAGCAAAAAAAATTCAAGAAATTAAATATTTAACTCAACCACTAGATATATTAGTTGTACCTTTTTTCTTACGAATAATTCCAGTGAAACACATCTACAGTGTAGATGAGAAGTAGAACAGGTAGCCCTATTCCAGACCAAGTACATTTTTTTGTTTTGCATAGGCTATTTTCTAATATTATCCCTTTTCAATAATCTTAGCTATCTTTCATTCTGCATCTTCAATTACACCAAATCTTCTCATATTGCAGATTCACAGCAATAGGCTAGAGGCTTTCATAAGCAAGAGACTTGACAAGGATAACATTATCTCCCTGCCAGAGTTGGGGAGTAACTTGATTACAAGTAATCTGATTACAGTTACAAAGTGTTCCGTTACTGTCAATGATTACATAATCTCCCTGCCCAACACACTACACCTTCTCCAATTCGCTTACCCCCCACAGATCCACGGATGTTGCCGTTGCCATTATCACTCTGCACTCCCTAACCCACCTGTACAAATGGAATGCATACGTGAGGATGCTATTTATCAACTATAGCTTAGCAATCAACACCATTGCACCCTCCGTGCTGTTCAGAAACTCTCGGTTGTGTGCCAACTCCTTATGTAACTGGCTCCTGAAGATTTAACTGGCCACCATCAGGCAGTGAAGGTTAGCAACATCATCTCATCCACAATGGTGATTTGACCTACTAACATTGACCTGTCAGCAAAATGAATGATGGTTGTAGGACTTTGTGTGGCCACACAATGAGCACAAAAACCCCACAAAGATGTGTCCTCTGCCCCCTCCTGTGCTCCAACACGCAATCCAAAATCCATCATCAAGTTTGCTGACAACAAATGGCAGTAGGTCAAATCACCAACATCGAAGCGACAGCCTACAGAGAGGAGGTCAGTATGCTGATGGTGGTGTTGCCAAGTTCAGTAAGTAATACTTCCCTTCCTGTTCGCGAAACCAAAAAGCCAATGATGGACTTGATTGAAGTCGGCCGTCTGTCTGTTTCCTGAATGTGAATGTGATGTGTTTTACTTGATCAGACAGCCGTCCGTCGATTTTCAGACAGTGATGTGTGTCATTTGATCAGACAGCCATCAGTCGTTTTTCAAGCCTTGAATGTAATGTATGTCAATTGATCTCTCCTCGCAATGTACACCGACTGACTAGACTATCATATTTCAATCCAAGCTATCTTCAAAAGTTTGCCGTTATACATTACATTTCTTCTGTACCGTGCGTGCAAGATCTGTTTTTTGGTTCAAGTACAAAAGATTTTTAGTTTCCCTCATAAAATTTCTAAAATTCAATCAACAAATTGCATTGGATTCAGTGTTATGTTGGATAATGTTGGATTTATATAAATATTTTGGTAAAATTAAAGAAAGTGATTGAGAACTTTTGCCCTCAAGTTATGTTTTGGTTTGTTGTTATTTGTCCATTTAATTTCCAAGAAGATTTGTATTTACAGTGTGGCTGTGTGGTTGTTTGTAGAATTCCAATTAATCTCACTGCCCCAGAAGTTGTCTGTTCAATTCCCACACCTGCCCGTCATGTTATCTTGCTCATGTTTTCAATCTCAGTAAAGCATTCAAAAAACATTCCACAAACATTCTCCGTTATCATCCTTCTGGTGCGTCTAATCACAGACCAGGATGAGCCCATGTGCTTTGGAGAGGCGACTGGCTGGTGGCCTGGTGCAGTCAACATAAACTGAAATTTAACGGTAGTGGTGCCTTTAGGATATGCCCCCCTAAATGCTATTTCTTTACACATTTTTTCCAGGTATGTTTGCTGAAATATTTTTTCATGAAAACGCCCATATATTTATTTAACCCTTCAGTTAATCCTGATCTAGCTTCACACTTCAATTGATGAGCTTATCCTGTTTTACCAGGTTATATATCTGTCCTATAGAGACTATTAAACATACGCTCACCACCATTAACCCACCAAGTAAACTAAACAAACGCACTATACACTGCATGTATATAATAATCTGATACTGTACATGTGTACATTACATTTATGCATTTGAAATACTCACTGCACATTCCCATTATCTTATGATATTATTCCCATTATTTTATATTATAATTATTATATATTTTCAAGACATTGTACATAGTACATTGTACATAAATATATATCTGGATGCTTTGAATGCTGATTGGTTGATAGCTGTACTATATTAGACCATGTACCACGGGTATAACATGACATTGTATAGTTCATATATAAAAAATATAACAATGTGATATTTTTCAGAACACGACTTACTGATTAACCATATAACACTCCCACTCGTGCTTTGTTTCGTAAATGTATGTCAATTTCATATGGATTTCTTATTCTCTCCCTATATGTTATCTATCTTTGCACCACGTAATGTTGAGTATCCGTAAATGAACTTAACAATAAGTCAATTGTAAAAACACAATTAACAAATGGAAAGGTAGATGCATGTCAGACTTGTAATAGATAGGACATCTACAGCAGTATATTCGTTAAATGGAATTGGAAATAGTATAAGAGGTCAGTCATGTATGCAAAATGAATTCCTAATTTATGGGCTTCAGTAAAAGGGCTCTTAATAGCTATTTAACAGATTATTGAATGATGGTAATTAGTCACCCTAAAGTATTTAATGGTTTCCAAGAAGTATTAAAATCTCATGATATCATTAGGATAGCTCTGAACCACCAATGACATTTCATCCTTTATTTAGATTGGCATTTAGACGTCTAACCTGTATGCCTATGAGATTAATATATTTGAATTGGTTTGTGTTAAAGAAGTGTTTTCTGTTAGCCCTTGTGTTGTGTTCATACATCTGTTACTCATCCAATGTTAGCGGGTCTGTTAGACCCAGAACATAATTGGGTTATAACATTACAGGCCTAATCATGTTTGTAAAAATACTTTTGCTTAACAACAATTAAAAGCAATATAAACAGCATATTTCCCATTTATGTACCTCTGCTATTTGTTTTAGTGATACAATGTTGTGTTTTCCAAAGCGGAAGACACTGCTTCCACATTAGCTTTGCTGTCTTTGAATGTCTAGGGCCCTCTAAAGAGGGAATGTTTTTGCCATACTGATCAATTGTGATATGGAGCCACATACGCAAATCTGTTTATTTGTTGTGTTCCCAATTTGCAGCTCGACATAGGGTATTGAATATTTAGAAATAACTTTGTGCCGTTTCTCACAACATATTGTGTAGTTTCACAAAACTATAGAGGGTAGAGTGTGGGAGCAGACAAGTTCTCTGTGATAGAATTGTAACAATGCTATAACCCTGTCTGTTTGTGCAGAATTACTCACATTAGAGGGTGAATATTGTGGGAAATGCAGGACCAGATTTTGGGTGCCAAATCAGTGCAGAGTGTTTGTGTCTGTGTGTGTGTTGGTTTTGTGTGTGTGTGTGTGTGTGTGTGTGTGTGTGTAGGGGGGGTGTACAGACACACACAGAAACCCAAACACCTGGCCCAGGAAGGAGGAATAAAGAATAAAGCTACAAAGAAATAGACTTAAAATTATGTCATGTTTACTTGTTTTCACCTGTTTCATTGTCCTTGGGTTCAATAGACCCGAACATCACATATGTATTGTAAATGTTTAGGGGGCATCTCCAGTGTGCACTCAATGAAAATGTGCTCTTTTACATGTACTTCACAGAAAATGAGCCAAGGCCAAAGAGTCTCAGGTTGAAAAGAAATAGTATAATTTTTTTCTTAGTAAACATTGAAAATGGGTCCCAAACACCACACAAGGATTAAAGACATGAATCCTTGTAGATTTTACATTGAGTACATCGTCTTGAAAGAGATTCTGGTTGTTGTAGCGATTATGGAATGTTGGATACAATGAATTGTATTTTTTACTTTTGTATATTTTTATCAACAAGATATAGAACATATCGAATAAGTGATGTGTCACTACCCGGCTCTAAGCCATTATAAGGGAGTCCCATGTTCACAAACAATTTTACAGAGTAAGTAAAACAAAGTTTGAGTGTTGAAAGTTGCACCTAAGAAAAAAAAATCCAAAACGTGCTTGCAGAGAGAAGCGGGAGCCAGGAGTGGCAAATAGGAACATACCGGTATATTTCCTTGGCCACACCCCATCACAGGTGCATCAAAAAAACAACACAGGAGGTAGATGCAGCGAGAGACCCTTAATATGTTTAAATGGTTTTGCACACCTTAATAGTAAGCAAACATTCTTTCTTCACACAATTTAAATCACAGTACAATCATCACACACACACACAGCTACTACTAAAAGGTCCCAATCATCAAAAGAAAATAGCAATGCTGGAATGTTTTTTTCTTCAGAAGCCACATACTAACTGTAACTGATAGCACGCAGAGCAGCAGCTCAAGAGCAAAGCAGTCAAAGGAGAAAAGCATACGATGTCTGTCACAAATTGCTTTCCGTAAGCTGAATTAGGAGACAGATGTGAAAGGAGACTTACAAAAATAAACAGGTTTTTTTAGAGAAAGACTGCTATCAAAACACAAAACTGCCGCTTGGGCCAAAACGGATGAATAGCTCTTCTATTTGAACACACTGACAAACAACACACGGACAGCTGACAATTAACAATGAACCAAAAACGGACAACTCACAACACAACTTAAATAGACAGATAATGATAAGAGAGGTCTCAGCTATGAAGAAGTTACAGAGATCAATTGGGTAAATGAAATCATGTGATGAGTCAAGTGAATAGTAAAGCGTGAAAACAGACTATGAACAAAATCATATGGGAGCTAAACCAAAACAACACGTACATACAGGGGCGTTACAATAGAACCCGTCGGGTCCCCTTAAGGAGACTGTGACAATGTGGTTCTGAGAGAAGGGAGCAGAAGAGGGATGTCAATCAAGTTGACTCATCTGATAAAATAAATGACTACTTGTTAATTATAATGTATTTTTATTTTATTGTAACTACAATCTTTACTGCGTTTAACCGAGACTAGATATTTAAGATTGCAAGCTAATTCTAGAACAAGTTGAGAATGAATCATTTCGAAGTCTGTGTGTTCTGTTCTTTTATCTCCTCATTGGCATAAGAGCGAGGCTGTATCCTGGCCTTCTTATTGTAACATTTAGATCAGTCAATTGCTCATTACATTTTCATTGATTAAACCACTATTGACTACATCGGCATACCCTTAATTAAGAAATAATTTTTTTTTTCATGATTATTGGCACGTCTAGAAATGTATTAAAACATTTTTTTTAGGAGGTATGACTTACTGTTTTACTAGGTCATAAATTTGAGTTCGTCCCAAATGCCAAAATATCCAACTCATCTATGGGAAAAAGGAAGGTCAGTAAACACATAACTGAAATGAGAAGTTTGCTGACCTTCATACATTAGTCAATGGCTAATAGAAATTGCAACATTAAATCATCTAGGCTGGAAGGAATAGCAGCACTGGTCCAGTGTGCTTTACAGCCATATGTACTATCCAAATGTTCAAACCACATATCAAAACTTCTACTTATTTATTACACTCAGAGCTGGAATAACAAATGAGCATGTCTTTATATATTTACATTTAGGGCCCCCAGATAATGTAACACAAAATACCAGTGTACAAATATTTCTAATTTATTATATGAGGAAAATAAAAGAATTATTAAAGAAATATTTCTTAGTTTCATGGCAAAGCCTGCTGCGTTTCAGGCAATTTGTGTAACACTGGAAGGCTCAAGAAACCAATTACAAAAGGTTATTACCAATAATTTGTTTTCATGGAATAAAATGTGAAAATAATAAAACACTGGTAGTTGGTGCTCAAGAGGCTCCAAGTCTCAACCTGCTGTACAATGCTATAGGCAGACAGGTATGTGATGAGATTTCAGTAATATAAATTGACTTTTATAAAACAGAAAAAGACCAAAAGTTCTTACTGTGTCCAGTCTTAAAGACCTAAATTATTCAAAATTCTGCTTGACACCAGTGGTACTGCATATATTACTGGACGACGAGGAAAGCCAGGCTGTCAAAAACAAAAACATTCATCCAAATTTTTTCAGATGAAGTACCACTACCAGAGCGTCCCTGTTTCTGGGTATATGTTGGCCATGTATTTCACACAATCTGGCTAAAAAGAATACAACATAATGAACCATTTAGATCTGGCTTTACACCAATCCCATCACATCAATCGGGAAAACAATTAAAATAAATATCCTGTCACTTATATTGTTGTTCTTTGTCGGCTCTTTATAGAGATGCCCTTTTCTAAATGTCGATATGGATATGGACTTGTAGTTTTACCTAATTATTTTCATAATGACCAGTAAATAATGATGTCCTACATTTGGTCTGTGAAAGGATTGAAGTTTAAATCTGTGCTAAATGTTCACTAACTGGCTCTTTGTTGTAATGATGAAACAAATTTGGTTAGTCGGGCTCCGCTTACGGCCTGACCTAACTAAAATATATTTTCCACCTATATTGGTCCATATTATCTGTGTTAAATTTAGCAATAAATACTATTCCCTGTAGCCTAATTGATTAAGCATATTCAAATTAAATCAGCACAATAATATTTTGCTGATAAAAACTCTTAAAATATATTCACCAGAGGAATAGCATGTTAAGATAGAAGGGGAATTATATAAAGGGATCAGTGACCTGGCATGTATATAATCAGGATGAGTTAACTACATTTGAAGGTTAGAGAAGTGATTTTTGAAGTGGGCTTTGGTAACAAAGGGGATTGCAGTGTTGCAATGAAGTACATCACAGGATGGTCATTTTTACAAGGGTGTTACATGGTAGTGTGTGTGAACGATGCATTGTTGTGGAACAAGAAAAACAATTTTGGAATTACCTTCTGAGTGAAGGTGAATGAAATGTGAATTGAATGTCAGCGAGCAGTCAAACCATATACTGAGGTATTTTAAGGTGTCAGACCAAAAGCATGGATGTTTTACTGCAGGCATGTGGCTCAGCATACATACATTTTTTTTAGTAGACAAAATCAAAGATAAAAATGGAATCTTGGATGTTATTAAAGCAACGTTAAAATTCAAGCAGTGTGTGATTGATGCACATTTGAAAATCTATCTACCAAATTCAAAATGCTCTAGAAATTACATTTGTAACTGGTTAACAATGTGTTGCCGTTGGCTATATAGAAACAAAAACATACAATGTTCTTTTTCATTTCCTTTATTTTCTTTTTTTCGGGGGTGGGATCCGCCATGAATTTACAAATACAGAAAACATTTGTACAGTTCTAACTTTTGCATTAGGAAATGTATCTGTTCCTAGTACCATGCTCTTGTATTTCCCTGGCAGCATTTTTTAAATGGTGAACTTCTTCGACATTGATAGGCATGCAGCAACTCAAAGCAGGCTCAGTACTGACAATTTCAATTTATGCGTCTTCCAAAGCATGTCCTGGATCCTATCTCTTGACTTGCTGAAGCAGGAAGTCTATACCAGAATCTTTACAAACTAGAATGAACAGGATCTCCCACTTTCTACCTTGATTGACATTAGAGGAGCTCAAGTAGTTGCTAGAGTGTGGTAAATCAATTATTCAATTACATTATGGAGCTGGCCAATTACGGCTGTTACAGTTATGTCCAATGTTGTAAGCAGTAATATCACTATTCATACAAATTAATTGGATTACTTTCAGTATTTTTTTGATTATGATTAAGACATTAGAAGAAGACTTATGGAATATTATCACTTAAAACCATCCATTGCAAATACACAAATGTTATTTAATAACAAAAACTAATTATTCTGCCACTTACATTATTTGCTTCCACTTATATTCCAAGTACTTATTTACTCTTTTTGAGGAACCACATCACATTCTGTAGGTTATCATCATCATTATGTGGTCTAGTCCTTCACTGTCATGCAGCTGACATGGATGTTTTAGGAAGTTCCAAGTTTTAAGTTTGTCACATGTTCAAGAGACGCAGATATAATTGCATGTACTGTACAGTGAAAATCTTTTGCCACAGCTCAGTGATGCAGTTGTAATAATAAAAACAATGGATAAAAAGAGTGGAAGCAATTACGTATAATAATAACAATACTAAGATATAATAATATGCCAACTTATATACAGTCTATACATGTAAACACAGCCCTCTGAACCATCATACTGTGGTGTATAATAATAATAATAATAATAATAATAAGACATGAGGACAGAGAACCAACCTATATACAGTCTATACATGTAAACACAGTCCTCTGAACCATCATACTGTGGTGTATAATATTAATAATAATAAGACAGGAGGATAGAGAACCAACCTATATACAGTCTATACATGTAAACACAGTCCTCTGAACCATCATACTGTGGTGTATAATATTAATAATAATAAGACAGGAGGATAGAGAACCAACCTATATACAGTCTATACATGTAAACACAGTCCTCTGAACCATCATACTCTGGTGTATAGTGGCTACACTAAGTTACACTAGTACAGTATGTTAGCAGTCAAAAGTGATTTACTGATATATGTAAATTTGCTGTTAAATTTAACACTAGAGGGAGTCCCAATGGCATAGTGGGCTACGTCACTGCAGAGATTTCTACGTCATGATATACTCAATGGTTGAAGTCTGACTATGGGTTCTCTGACTTTCCCCGGACCTCCAGCATGAGGCAGCACAAATTGGCATAGCTCTGCCTGGGATTTGGGAAAGATAAGTCAAATTACCTGCCTTGCCACGTTGCTCTCCAGCGACTCCTTGTGTGCAGATTGGGCAACTGTAAATTCAATCACAGAAGTATAGTTGCTGAGTGAAATCCTCACAGTGGGAATTGGGAGGGGAAATCCTCCCAGTGGGAATTGGGAGGTGAGAAAAAATGATACAAATTTAACACTAGATGAGTACATTTTTATATATATACATACACTGGTCAAAAAAATTAAGGTAGCACTCAAATCATACATCGGGTCTCAATGAACGAAACATATTAAAGATCAACATCTTTACTGTAGATTGCGTTAGTCATTGAAAACCAAACCCTCACGCTTTCTTATTTTTCCTGCTTCTATGACATCAACTTTGAGGACAAAATTAAGAAGCAGGAAAAATGAGCAGGCGTAAGTATTTGAGTGAATTTGACACGGGCCAAATTGTGATGGCTAGACGAATGGGACAGAGCATCTTCAAAACTGCAGCTCTTGTGGGTTGTTCTTGGTTTGGAGTGGTCAGTACCTGTCAAAAGTGGTCCAAGAAAGGAAAAGTGATAGACCAGCAACAGGTTCATGGTCGGCCAATGCTCATTGATGCTCGAGGGGAACCAAGGCTGGCCCATGTGTTCCGATCCAACAGACGAGCCACTGTAACTCACACTGCGGAAAAGGATAATGCTAGTTCTGATAGAAAGGTGTCAGAACATAGTGCATTGCAGTTTGTTGCGTATGAGGCTGCTGTTTTTTAGCTGCAAAAGGGGGACATAAAGAATATTAGTCATAATGTTCTGGATGATCGGTATGTACAGTACATACACATACAGTATGTGCACATTTACAATTAAATGACAGGCACATTGATAACTTCAGCAGTGGATTTATTGACCATACTGTAAGTACTTGTATTCCGGACCATGTTTGCAGGGGTGGGGGGGTTGGGGGACACCCCAATTTGTAGGTTATGACTTATTGTGATTGTATAAATGTATAATTGTCCATGAGAAAATTAGTTGTCTATAATGTGAACAAAAGGAGTGTAGTGTCCATGTAGGCCTGTACAGACATGTTAGTGGTACAGGCCATATAACAGCCTGATGGTCCTGAAGAAGCTGTTACGTATTCTGGTAGTTTTTTTTTTCCCTGGAAGAGATGTTAAATAATTGTGCAGTCACCTATAGTTTATACCATTTTGTTTTCATTATTGAAAGGGACTCATTTAACTTACAGCTGCTTTCTCTTTTGATTATACAGTATCTCTATTGGTCCTCGATGCAGCCTCACACGCAGTGCAGCCCCTGAATGAATCAGCTGAACAGGGGTTTATTCCCACAGGCAGGAAACTGCAGAGTGCAGAATGGAGTAATGCAGATTTCATAATCTATTAACTTTTCTTGCACATTGACAGCTGCAAATGTACAGCCCTGGCTAATGAATGGCCTGTTATCTACATAGCAGCCTACAGTACTGGGGATGCACATCTCTATAACATCCCTTTCTGGCTGTCAATGTGCAATAGACTATAATGTGCCAAAGCCTATCCACGATAAACCTATTCCTTTTATCAACAATTTCAGGAATAGGCTACAACTGCTTCACACATTAAAGTGTTAAAAGTCACCTAAATGGTTACCGAACCATGAGTCACAATACAGCTGAATATACATTGTTATTTTATAAACAATGCATTGGTTTGACTGTTTTAATACAATACATTGGGTTATCAACCCAACTGGTTACCTGAACATGGCTCACAATACCTACTATACCTACTAATTAATATCACAATACAAACAGCTACAAAGTCAGGCTGGTCCAGTGCAAAAACAATTCTTTATTTACCATAGTCCTACTTAACACGATCAAACCACAGCATCACAATTGTAAAAATATATTACAATGTTAAAATGACAAAATTATGTGAAATATCCCTTTAACACAGAGGTGATACGCCTGCCAGGCCCTTTGATCTGGCCCACAATTTTTTTTAATTAATTAATGAATTTTCATTATATCTGAAAAATGATTTTGACTAATTCACTTTCCATATGCGTTGTTGACTTGATGCACATGTGTCTGCGAGTAGAAATATATCTTGAAGCTAACAGAGGAGATTATATTCTGAGAAGTCAAATAAGGAAATGGTGTAAGAAAACAAAATATATAAACATTTATTTTCTGTACACGCGTAAATTATCGTTCTTACTGCTGAGTTTCACAACTTTCCTGCTCGCAAATGTAGCCTAATGATCAATGCTTGCAGACTAAAGTGAACATCCCTACTACTTTTCAAATTAAGCACTGGTTACAAGACACCGACTGTCTGGCCGAACTGTTTTAAAATCCTTTCATACCTTTGAAAATGAATCAAACACTGTTTATTTTTGAATTAAGATTGTTTTTTAGTGCTGATTTTATACATTTTTTTCATGTAAAGATTTTGTTATTCAAACATCTGCCCTTTTTTGGGGTTGTGAGTTTAGTTAGAAATGTATGTTCTCACACTAGTTGTGTGTGTGTGTGTGTGTACATTTCCTCTATCGTATTTTCTTCATGCATAGCTACTGTATAGTATGCAGCCCTTCACTTCAAAAACACAATGTGGCCCTCAAACAAAAAAGTTTGCCCACCCCTGCTTTAACAGTTGGACCGATGACTGGGCCAAAGTGTAATACAAGTATCGTAGAGTCAGCACAATCTATACACACATTCAATTACACAAATAAAACTAACTTTAGAAATATCTCAATGACAACGTCCTTCAGCTTTATTATCAAATAGTTTGTCTGTTCAGCCCAAAGCCATGGAGTCCTGATGAGGGCTTCATTTAGCGTTCTGAAGCATCTGCACAAGTCCAACGTAAAGTCCAAGTACTGTTGATATTCTCTTCCCCTGAACATAAACTGGAGTGTTTCGGTTAACAGAGTAAGAAGACAAGGGCCAACAGATTTCATTCAAAGGCAATTATAAATGTAAGTCATTTATTTCTCAGTGAGAGCACTTTCCTTTCCAGTTTATACTTAGTGTGTGTAAATCTAGTGACGTCCGTTGGGATTTAACCTGCCTGGCGATTGGTTTTCCTTTTGCTGGTAGGTTTTCTTGACGTTTCTGTAGCCTCTGTGCTGGAACCCTTCCTTGTTGAACAGAGTTGTCGTAAAAAGAGGAATATCAATCACCATCCAGAATAGAGTAAGAATAGTACTCATGGAGTGATAAAAGCAGGTCCATTAGCCTAGTGCTTAGTGAGCATTGTACCTGTCACAGGTTATGGTGTGATCTAAGGAGGGAGACCGAAGCAGGTAGATAATGGTTGTTGCTTGTATTTAATTGAACAGTCCGGGAACATATAGATATGTAACTGCAGGTGAACAGTTTGAAGCGAGTGCACAACGGTTACTTATATAGCTTACTACGATCTCAACAGTGGCATAGACACTGACAGCGAACATACAAGTAAAGAGTGTAGGCATAAACTTCCAAACTCCAACAACACCCTTTTCATAACCTACATTTAAGTTCATGTTGCTCCCGGATAGCTTTTCCACACAGATAATAATGTAACGTAAATAAATGACCGACACCTCTCTCTAATTTGGCAGCACTTATATACAGGAAACTTTACTAACTAATAGAACTGAACGTAATCATTAATCAACAGATCTACAAGATACCAGCCTAACCTAACCTAAACCCTATCTTAGCAAATGACCAAACTTGAGAGAGGTGTCACATTCCTTAAAGGGACATACACATAATAAAACTCAAAACTACAATGCAAGGCATTGGAACACATATTAACAGAAAACACAGACATTGAACTGATATTTATTGAGTCTGATCTCTCAGTCCACTGTTAACCCCAGCCCACACTGGGCTGGGCGTTACAGTATTCCGCTTCGAGGAGTTGTCTTGTGGCCGTCATAGTTGGCAATCTTGGTGGAGGTCGAAACAAGCTGCAGGTACCAGTAGCAGTGGATTGCTGGCCACGCTTTGTTCCATCTCGTGTCTGCTGATGTGTCTCTGCTGTCTGATGGTTTTTGTCTCCACTGCTTGTGTGCAGTCACCGACTTCAATGAATAATCAAGCCCTGAACTGTGTCTCTTTTTCAATGTATCACCGTGATCAGTTGATATTCGGGCATGGCTTCAAATTGTCAACAGGTGCCTTCTGTAAATTTATTCTGTGTAAATCATTAAGTTCACAGCAAAACACACACTTCACTGCAACAAGACACTCCAAATCCACACATCAACCCAAAAAATAAAGTTGTTGCCTCATTGCTGTTACTTTGAAAATTGAAAGCAATCAATTGAAAGAGAGGGATAATCCAATATATCAGGTGTCAGCCAGACTACCATCATTTCCGGACCTACTCAAAATGGTGACAGCAACTCATTGAATTTACTTACCTGTTTATGGAAACCACAAAGTCTTTTCTTATTTGGTAGGATACTCAGTACATTTTCTTTTCAGTGTACCGTGCTTCTGGTGTTACGACAGAGAAAAAGAATGCAATCTCTGCTAATTTGATTTGATAGTGCAGTGGTTCTGAAACCTTTCTAGAGTTTTGATTTAGCCTTCAAATAGCACATCTGAATCACTCAGAGCCTGGGGACATGGTCATTTTAACTGTACTTTATTGCATTCATCTGGTGTCCCAGGTCTAACTTGTTTCTGATTAAAGGGCTAAAATTTAAACCAGCAGTACTTTGTGTTCCTAAGTTTAAACTTGAGAATGACTGGGATAAGCTACTATTGTAAGTGTAGCCTAATGGTTAGTCAGGGCTGTTAATGGATCCATGTGCTTGTCAATGCATCAGTCAATGTATATATTTTCATAACCATGAAACAATGTTAAAACCACTAAATAAATAATAAGTACTATCAGAAAGTATGTTTCTAACATATTAAGCCTTTTCAAAGTCTTTCTTTTAGCAGATGCGTGGTTCTGCTCTAGTTTCCATTATTTCAAAGTGTGTCCCTCAGAAATACTGTACCACAGAAACAACCCTTCACATTGTAGATTCATCACTGTTATCATAGCTCTGAAAATGGTTTTGGAGCATTATTGAAGGTGCACAGGTCATACCTTTCATCAAATGACAAGTCATTTCAAATGTAGAGCATTGGCTACAACAAGGATGTGAAACTGGGAAAACAAGCTTTTTCATTTTAGTATATACATTTTTCAATCTAGCACATGTACTTAAAAATGTATAATTGTCATATATCTTAGATTTCTACAATAATTGTTCCAAATGGTCCATTATGAAGGAAGCCTTGAGGTTTTATTCTAAGTGTGACGATATTTCAACATATCAAAAGTGACAAGACCAAACACTTATAACTCCACCTTGGCTCCCAATCGTAGCTTAGGATAATGAAAATGTTACATCTCTGTAAATCATGCCTAACAGGGCATGAATGCACTGGATATCAAATTGTCAGTAATATATCTACAGTATATGGTTGAACAAAAAATCCATTATGAGAACCTTTAATGGTTCCTAGAATATTTTTTGTGGCCTTTTTTGGTGACAGAACCCTTTTGGTTTCTCATTTGAAAACAGTATCGCTGTCAGAAAAAGTGGTACGATGCAGGTCCATTTTTGTTCCCTAAGGTACAAACACAGCAAATGTTCCTATAAAGTACAAAAATTGTCCTTGAAGGTACAATTATGCACCTTGAAGGTACAATTATGCAAGGTCTTCCTCTTACTAAAGGTACAAAAGTGTACCACCCCAGTGACAAAGTTTTGTACCTTAAAGGTACTGTTTTGTACTTTTTTTTCTGAGAGTATGGTTCTATTGTAAGTGTAAGCGTAAGTGTATTGTAAAAGGGTTCTCACTAGAACCAAACAGGTTTCTTCTGGGAGTTCCCGTATGGGGACAAATTAAGAAGTCTTTTTGGATTATTTTTCTGAGTGTACATGTCTCTCTCCCTTCAAACTCAGAATGAACGACAAGGCCAGATATGCATTCCCCCTCCCTGATCACGTGCATCAACTAGTCCTGAGATGAAAAGTGTGTGAATTCCTCCTTAGATGATACATGTGTGAATTCCTCCCGAGATGATACGTGTGTGAATTCCTCCTGAGAT
>JACXGM010009114.1:16976-28108 GCA_016801145.1 Umbra pygmaea | reverse complement strand
GTGGTGGGAGGGGCCAGGGCAGAGACTGACAGGTGATGCTGAGAATAAAGAGACAGAGAAAGAGATGGAGGCTGCTGAGACGGTGGTGGTAGAGACCAGGTCAGAGACTGACAGGTGCAGCAATTCAACTATACACAACAGAGTATATGTTATCAAGGTTATTATATGCAAATTAGTGAATTCTATTGATTTTGATCTTTGATTATAGTTAACTGATTTATTGTTTGTTTGCAAAATCAAAGGCAGATGCAGAAACTAAGAGCAGTGTGAAAAGAGAAAGAGAAACAGAGAACATTTTAGGATGTGCTGTTGTGTGTATCAAAGCCCTTCTTAGTGTAGGGAAACTACTGACAACATTTCTTCCAAATTCTAAATTGAAATATTGTCATTCAAAGCGTTTATTTGCAGTAATTGACAACTGGTCAAAATAACAACAAAAATGCAGTGGTCAGACATAGAGTAATGCAAAGAAAATAAGTTCATATTCATTTTTAAACAACACACAATTCTGTAAATGTGTTAACTTGGGAAAAGTTCAAAAACCACTATTTGGTGGAATAATAATAATTGTACTACTACTACTGCTAATAATAATAATAATAGTCTTTCATGTGTCTTATCTTGCTCTCCACCAGTCTTTCACAATAATGTTTGGTGACTATGTCACTCCTGGTGCAAAAATATAAGCAGCTCTGTTTTGTTTGATGGCTTGTGACCATCCATCTATTTCTTGATCACATTCCAGAGGTTTCAATGGGGTTGATTTAAGAATAATTTGCAGTGGCCTCTTTTTTTATTCCAGAGCTTTAAATCCATTTTAAGTTTGTATGCTGGTCACATAAGAGAAAATAGTTTTGTTGTTATAACTCGAATGATATCCAATAAAAACAATATAAAACGTTCTATAATCCAACCCCTCCTTACGATAGGTAACACTCCCCCCCACTCCCTCCTCTTGATCAAACTGAATGGATCTAAACCCTAGAAAAACAAAATCCAACCGAGGCTTGAGCCACATCTTTTGTATACACACAACAACTGGCTTCTAACTCATACAACTCTTTCTGTCCATTAGATACTAGACTCCTGGGGTTTCACTGTAGTATCACCACAGCTCAACTTAAATTCCTGTCCATTTAATACTAGGTCCCTGGTGTTCCACTGTAGTATTTAACAGCTATACTTAAATTCCTGTCCATTAGATACTAGATTCCTGGTGTTCCACTGTAGTATCACCACAGCTATACTTAAATTCCTGTCCATTAACTACTAGACTCCTGGTGTTCCACTGTAGTATCACCACAGCCATACTTAAATTCCTGTCCATTAACTACTAGACTCCTGGTGTTCCACTGTAGTATTTAACAGCTATACTTAAATTCCTGTCCATTAGATACTAGATTCCTGGTGTTCCACTGTAGTATTCAACAGCTATACTTAAATTCCTGTCCATTAGATACTAAATTCCTGGTGTTCCACTGTAGTATTTAACAGCTATACTTAAATTCCTGTCCATTAGATACTAGATTCCTGGTGTTCCACTGTAGTATTTAACAGCTATACTTAAATTCCTGTCCATTAGATACTAGATTCCTGGTGTTCCACTGTAGTATCACCACAGCCATACTTAAATTCCTGTCCATTAGCTACTAGACTCCTGGTGTTCCACTGTAGTATCACCACAGCCATACTTAAATTCCTGTCCATTTAATACTAGGTCCCTGGTGTTCCACTGTATTATTTAACAGCTATACTTAAATTCCTGTCCATTAGATACTAGATTCCTGGTGTTCCACTGTAGTATTTAACAGCTATACTTAAATTCCTGTCCATTAGATACTAGATTCCTGGTGTTCCACTGTAGTATCACCACAGCCATTCTCTCATGTATAAATGTTGCGTACGCACGAAAAGCTTGCGTACGCTGGATTTCATGCACACGGGGTGATGTATAAAAATGTACTTGACGTGAGAATGTGCGGGCCATCACGGAAACTTTTGAGCAGACGTGGGAATGTGCACTTGTTACTAACGTATAGCCTATCACACAAGGCTGATGAAGCAGTTCATAATTAATCTTAAAGTTGATGAAATTTGAAAAAATAACATGACAAGCGCAGCAATATTTTCACCTCTCCACATCGGGAGAACACAAATATGAGATTGATATTCTCCCAACGAGCCGCATTATCAAATTTGCACCTGACGCAAACAGTTATTGTAGTAGGTATGTAAGAGATTAATATTTAGCATAGTGGTAAAACATATAAAGAGGGAAGATCTAAAATTGCAAAATATGATTGTGACTTAAAATAAATGTAGTTTTAATGCAGGTTTGGCATGTCAGGACGTTTAAAAATAATTTGCAATGATCGGATATTGACTATAGGGTAAATGCAAGGTTAGCAGGCGAGATGCTATCGCATTTCAATATTCATTGATGGGAGGAGACAAGGCGGGGTCAGTGGCTTGTTCACGTGCGGTCAATGGTCAAAAGGTCAAAGTTGTTTATTGTGGCTCGTTCACGTGCGGTCAATCTCACGTTGATTGTGATTTATAAATGAAAGGTGCGCTTGACTTTGCGTACGACCGATTTTATACATGTGAATTTTTCTGTGCGTAGGTACTTTTTCAGTTTTGGCCATACGCCATCTTCTGGTATGTAAGCTGCGCAACCTTTTATACATGAGGCCACTGGTGTTTCACTGTAGTATCACCACAGCCATATTCAGCACCTTGAAGAGCTACATGTCTATAGGCTCCTGTTATTGTGAAGTCTAACTGCTTTGTATTATTCAGCACCTTGGAAAGCTACATGTCTATAGGCTCCTGTTGCTGTTACGTCTAACTGTATAATTCAGCACATTGGAGAGCTACATGTCTATAGGTTCCTTGGTTGTGACGTCTAACTGTATTATTCAGCACCTTTGAGAGCTACATGTCTATAGGCTCTTGTTGCTATGACGTCTAACTGCTTTGTATTATTCACCACCTTGGAGAGCTACATGTCTCTAGGCTCCTGTTGCTGTGACGTCTATAACTGTATTATTCAGCACCTTGGAGAGCTACATGTCTATAGGTTCCTCGGTTGTGACGTCTAACTGTATTATTCAGTACCTTGGAGAGTTACAGGTCTATAGGCTCCTGTTGCTGTGACGTCTAAATGTATTATTCAGGAACTTGGAGAGCTACATGTCTATAGGCTCCTGTTATTGTGACGTCTAACTGCTTTGTATTATTCAGCACCTTGGAGAGCTACATGTCTATAGGCTCCTGTTGCTGTGACGTCTAACTGTATTATTCAGCACCTTGAAGAGCTACATGTCTATAGGCTCCTGTTGCTATGACGTCTAACTGTATTATTCAGCACCTTGGAGAGCTACATGTCTATAGGTTCCTTTGCTGTGACGTCTAACTGTATTATTCAGCACCTTGGAGAGCTACATGTCTCTAGGCTCCTGTTGCTGTGACGTCTAACTGTATTATTCAGCACCTTGGAGAGCTACATGTCTATAGGCTCCTGTTATTGTGATGTCTAACTGTATTCTTCAGCACCTTGGAGAGCTACATGTCTATAGGTTCCTTTGCTGTTTACTGTCTGTTGTTGCTACATTTGGTTTTTCCTTTTTTTTTCTTTTTTTCACGTGTTTCGCTTCCTCTAAGCCCACTGGAACCCTCCCTCTTTATCTCTCCTATATGTTCCGTACACCTAAATGTTTGAGATGAGAAGACTTACCTCTATACTTGGCTTTCTTTACATCTTCCTTTCTCCGTTTTCGTCCCTGTGAACCAGAGGGTTTAGACCGCTTCATTTTCTGAATCAACTTTTCTGAAGCTTGCAGCATCAATTCAATCTAATAATCAGGCTGGCAAGTAAACGTGTGGCTGACGGCGCTCTAGGATGATCATGTTTAATAAATATGTTTTATTTTGCTTGTCGTTTTAAGTCTATGATTAATGGGAAGTAGGCCTAAGGGCGACACTAGAGGGCACGCCTAACACATTTGACGCCCTAGGCAACCGCCTAGTCTGCTATCGCAATCGCCGGCCCTGTACTCACAGTAAATCATACTGGATATGTGTCTGCTAAATGACTAGAATGCAAATGCAAATTTAAAAACAAACAAAGACAGTAAATTGAAAATGCAATTTAATTTTTGACAAATATACAGTACACACAACACACTCCAAAATAGTTGGTACAATTGACTGTTTACCACTGTTACAACCTGAGTAGCAGTCGTGGTGGACCATGGTGCTGAATTGATTAGGGAGACAGACTTGAAGGCTTTCGTGAAAACAACAGTTTTATTTATAAAAAACACTTTGTCAAATCAAAACTGCCTTGAGTGTCAAAACAGTAGAATATAGTAATTTTCTCTAGACACTACCACACAGACTTGACAGGGAAAACATCCACAATGACAGACAGGTGACATTCACAAACAACAGAACTTAAATACTACATTAAATAATAATTTCTCACAGCTGGAATACCTATTAGGCAAAGAGGGTGCATGCAGAGCAATAATTGTTATTCATTGATAGTAGGTCAGAAAAAAAGTTGTATTTTGTAGGGGGAAGAAAGTTTGTTTTAAGCCAGGGCAGAACATCAACAGTAGAAACATATGGAAGTCATGATACAAGCTAGCTGAAATGTATAGTTGTTTCTTTCCTTGGATATATTCCAACTTCATTACTCCAACTAAAGTCCCCCTTCGCACCTTATTTGCCAAAATAAAAACGGATACAAAATAAAACAAAACAAAACAGAACATGTAAAATGTCTAGAGAGAAGCGGCAGTCAAACTTGACGCCAGCAGATACTCTCACCGTAAGTGGGACTGACACAGGACAGACGAGGCCTAGGGAGCAACTTGTTACCAACCCAAAATAAAAAACATTTCCAGTTTGCTCCGCCCTCTTCCGGGATAGGCCACGCCCATTCCAAAGACAGATATGAACACAGATATTTTAGTTGGTTAAACAGAAACAGATAATGGTGAACTTGCTCATCCCTATTGTGTTGCAACACCATTAAAGCGCAGGTTGTCAACCCATACACTATTCGTGTTTGTTGTAGCAGCTTATTAAGTCTAAAATGTGTTTTGTAATCATTGTTTCCAAATAAATCTGCTATTGAACAAGTCTGTGTGAGCACTATACTGTACTTGAAAATACATGCCTCAAAAGTCATTCCCCCTGTTGCTAATCAGAACGAGATTGGAGTCTGACATAAGAGCATCAACTGAGTCAGTCTGTGTAGGGACAGATCGAATAGGCTGAGAGATGGAAGGTTTGTGAAAGTGATGTCATGCTCCCTAGTAAAAGTATTTTTTTTATTTTTTAAATACAAAAATACAGTAGTTTATTTTGATACATGGTGTGACTGCTGTATTTTGCAGTTAATTTTGATACGCTTAAAACAAAGATATTTGGTATCTTATTTAAAAAAATATTTGGATGTATCTTTGCCCATCTCTGACTGTAAGTAGTTATACAAAAAATTAGGTTAATAAAGTAGAGCAGATTGTACATATGGTTGTCTAAAAAGTATTGTAAGAACATGGTACTAGACAAAATCAAAACTGTTTGGGCTAGTATTTTGATACATTCCACACATTCCATAGCATTCAAAATGATATTCCAACATTCACAGTTAGGGATAAGGTTAGGCATGAGGTACTAACGGTTAAGGTTAGGTATGATGTTACAGAGGTTAAGGTTAGGATTAAGGTTAGGGTTAACATTACAAAAGAAAATATAATTGCTTGTCTACAGAAACACATGTGCAACACATCTGCATCACACTGGAATAGAGAACAAAACACACAGTGTTCATCTGGATTTGTACTCGCGAACACCATGAGAGTCAACCATTCCCGACCTCCACCATAGCAACATCTAGGCTCCTTACGCACTACGTCATGATCTTCATATGGTCATATTCGAGTTATTTCATTTGGAGAGAAGTGTATTACATTGGTAAATATGCTGTTCTTCAAGCTAATACTGTATATTCAACAAACAATAATAGGTTTCTAATCCATAATAGCTTTATAATGTAGCCTAGGTAGAAATAAATGCCATTATATTTGCCCTGCTGAATAAATGGCATTCTACCTGTCATGTAATCATATTTTCTTTCTTTACAAATTCACCTATAGCAAATCTTTCATTGGGAGGGTCCCGTTCAAATTCACATGATCTCAGTATGTTATAGTGATTCAACAAGGTTTTTACTTGTCTATAATTTAAGAAGTGACTTGGGTTATTTAAATTAAAGTTATCATTACAAATTAACTTACTTTCAAATTACATGAAATACCATAGTCTAGAGGAATATTACATGAGTTCACAAGTACAGAAATGTTTTATGGAAATAAATAAAACATTAAATTAATAATTCACATAACAAAAGTATCTATTTTTTCCACATAACTACTCTACATTTCAGAAGCAGTTTGCGAGCTAATTGATAAATCAAACACTTTGCATATATATATTCATACATATGGATACAGATTGCGCATACGCAAGCTTGGTTAGTGAGACCCCTGGTGCTTTAGCTCCTACTACTGGGTCTTTGTATGCCTCACTGCCAGCTGTGAAGAATTCCCAAAGTGGTGCCTGACACTACCACAGCCTCACCGAGGACGTTAGCCTATCAACTTCCACAAGCTAAGAGGACTTTCACCACAAGGCTAAACCGAGTGGATTTACTACTCCCAAACAGCGCGAAACAGACTCACAGAGGTGAATATTTGACAGGATTTCATGGAGCTAGTCTGTGAACTCCAGCCTTGAGCTCCGGTACCATAGTGCGCTATATAAGGAATAAAGTTAGTTATTTACCAAAGGGGTAAGCCATTGTCCGGAAATTGAAGCTCCTATTGGGAGATTCTAAGGCTACCTAGGCATCACTTCACGTTAGCATTCCATAGACTTCCATTCATTTTGGCATCACTTTGACAGTGGATAAATTAACATCTGAAGCTTTTCAAGAATGTATTTGTCTATTGTTTATTTCTAAAAATACACGACAATGTATAAAAAGCTCCATTACCTTGTATCTCACGTTATGGCCCCATAGCAGCCGTTTTTGTAAAAATAGGTTAATGATTGTGTCATAACCACGTGACTTTCTGTTGCACAGTAGAGAAATGATTGTAGTCAGGAGAAGCTCGCGGACAATCGGGAGGACGTGGAGGCATACACTCAAAATGAAAACATAATTCATCAGAATACTTACCAAACGTTGCTTCTGCTCCTACGCTCATGGACAACTCCTACTCACGCTCTCCGTCTCTACAAGAGGCAAGATTTGGAATGATTCAGATTTCTCTTGGCACAGCTACCAGAAGAAATACAACTTTCAGACAGGTTGCTCACGTCACATCTACGTCGTCACGCCCAGCTTGAGCATGCGCAGTATGCTCAGGCATCACCAGAAAAGTGCTTCTAATTGACTCCACTCGGTCTCCATTGAAATGTATGACATGGCTTGGTGCATTTTATGTACTGTCATTGTTATTTACCCAGTTTTAAGCCTCGGTAGGCTAGATTAAGTCGATGTAGAAAATATCAAGGACAAAAACATGTATAGTTACAGATATGAGGGATGTAATGTGAATATGATAATTAGGCTATATAATGTAATTTTCCATGATAAAAAAAGTTAAACAAGTAACCACGTCACGCAAAAAGCGCGGAATGCTATGTGATCATTGGATGATGCTGCTGTCCGCAAAACACAGGCGAGGTGTTTGTTGATTCTGCGTTTATGATTGGATTTTGTTAAGTGCTCATGTTTTACTAGAGAATTAACGAACTTAGTTGATTAAAAACGGATTGTAATTCAAATGTCTTGCTTCTCCGTAATAATAATAATTATACGTAATATGTTTTCTTATTATATTGAATGTTGTTTTATGTTTAGGTTCATTGCTGAAGAAGCATCTACTAGCAGTTTGGATGGGAGCTAATAAAACCAATGCTGGGATTTTACAAATCTAAAATTAATTGCTCATTCAACAAATATATTTGCATAGTTTAGGTGTTACAACAGAAATGTTTTACACATCTAAAATTTTAAAGTGCCAAGGGTTTGGATGAACTATCTAAAAGTAGCTGACTAAATGTAATAGTGCACCTCCAATGCTACACTGATTAGCAACATTTTTCAAACATTGGAAACCCAATTTTCTCACAGTCCCGTTAGTAATTTGCCTATATTAATAAGACATGTATTAACAATTTATTTAATGTATTGAAGCAATATAGAATATGTTAGTGCCTTTTCGTTTATATATTTATATTGGGAAAAAGGTGTTTGATAAATAAATGGAAGTGGCTGGTATTGTTTGTAAAGAATACCAGTTCTTTTGCACTTACTAGAAAAACAAATTGCATAATCTTTTGCACATGTTGTATAGCATACATCTAGGTCTGTAATTTGTGTTAAAATTCGAAATTTTGGAATATAATCTATTTTTTTAAATAAAATTACAGAAATATTTATTTTTTGGTCTGTGGTAGTCTGATTCATCGTTCAATAATTGAAGAAATAATAGACAGATAAATCTATTATCAAAATAATCGTTAGTTGCAGCCCTATATCAAATGTGCTCATTTCAATCTCAGCCCTTCATGGACCATATGGCACAGTCATTAAACATCACAAATAGTTTAACACACAGGACAAGACACGTGTAGTACCACAGCCCATATTCCTGTTCCGAAGCTATTCTAATTGCACGCAAAGGAGATATATATGCATATACTGAATATGGAGACTTGAGATCAGTTATTTCATGAGGATTGAACATAAATGTACATTTTCCAATTCCATCAATAGTGATCTCTGCATCCTGGTGTCAACTCCACTGTGAACCTAAAAGGAAGTTAGGATAAATCAATCAACTTCAACAGAAGCAATTACGAGATTTCTGTCCTTTATGTACAGTATCTCCTCAAGTAATTTTGGGCTCCCTGTCTGAGTAAAATGTTTTACCATTTTGCATTAATGATGGGGTTTCCCTGCTGTATGTATCTTCTCATGTAGTTTTAGGCTCCATGCCCGGATAAAACTTTTCTTACACTCTAAGCAGTGATAAGGTTTCTCTCCTTTATGCATCTTCTCATGTATTTTTAAGCTCCCTGCCCGGGTAAAACTTTTCCCACAATGGAAACAGTGGTAAGGCTTCTCTCCCGTGTGTATCCTCTCATGTTCTTTCAGGTTCCATGCGTAGGTAAAATGTTTTCCGCATTGGGAGCAACAATGAGGCTTCTCTCCTGTATGTATCCTCTCGTGTAATTTTAGGCTTCCAGCATGGGAAAAAATGTTACCACACTGGAAACAGTGATAAGGCTTCTCTCCTGTGTGTATCCGCTCATGTTTTTTCAGGGTCCCTACATTAGCAAAATGTTTGCCGCATTGGAAGCAACAATGCGGCTTCTCTCCTGTATGTATCCTCGCATGTAGTTTCAGGTGTCCTGCCTGGGTAAAGCTTTTCCCACACTGGAAACAGCAATAAGGCTTTTCTCCAGTGTGTATCCTCTCATGTTCTTTCAGATTCCCTGCATTGGTAAAATGTTTTCCGCATTGGGAGCAACAATGAGGCTTTTCTCCTGTATGAATCCTCTCATGTCGTTTTAGATTTACTCCCTGGGTAAAACTTCTCCCACACTGAAAACAGCGATAAGGCTTCTCTCCTGTGTGTATACTCTCATGTTTTTTCAGGTTCCCTGCATTGGTAAAATGTTTTCCACATTGGAAGCAACAATGAGGCTTCTCTCCTGTATGTTTCCTCTCATGTAGTTTTAGGCTTCCTGCCTGGGTAAAACTCTTCTCGTGTGTTTTTTTCCTGTAATGTTCTTTCAGGTTCTCTAACTTTCCCAGTTCAGGAATCTGGTGAGTATTCTCAGTAGTTTGAATTCTTTCCTTTGAGTTCAGGACCTTTGACCTGGTAAATCTCTGTCCTGTACCTGGAAAAAATATATATATTTTATTTAAAGGTGCACTTTGTAGAATTTGAGCCACAACAAAACTAATTTCTCTTTCAAATGACAAACTCTGTAAAAGCTGTATTTTCAAAATCCCCAAAATGACATACATGGGATTATGATTCCCAACACTACGCAGAATTTCTTTAATTTTTAAATATCATGAAATAGATTGCTACAGCTTTTGGAAGCTGGTCACTGAAAGTTGTTTTCACTCTGTGAAATATTGCACTTTAAGTGTGTTTCTGGTGCACAGGGTACACTCCAATGTGTCAATGTACTCACCTAAGTACATGTAAAAACACAATAATTGTAGACATTAATAATGGCAGTGATCACTACAAAGTTGAATTCAAAACAATATATTTCCTCTTCTCCCCCAGGCTTTATAAAAACATTGAACAATTTAAAACTCAATTAAAGCCTCTGCTCATCTGAAAAGCAAAGGCCCTACTGGGATAGCAGTGGAACATTTACCATAAATGACATGTTAAAGATTATCATATAAGGAGAAATAAAATATCTAATAAATCCCATATTCCATTTAATCTAAATCAGTGGTTCTTAAACTGTTAATAATAATATTCCTTTTAATGGAGTGCTTCTAATCTCAGCTCGTTACCTGTATAAGAGGCACCTAGGAGCCAGACATCTTGCTGATTGAGAGGGGATCAAATGCAAATTAATTAATAATGTTTTTGAAATTCTTCTTAACAGTTTATTTGTGTTATTCTGTCTCTCACTTTTAAAATAAAAATACCATTAAAATTATAGAATGATAATGTCTTTGTCAGTGGGCAAATGCACAAAATCAGCAGGGGTTAAAATATTTTTTTCAGGCACAAAAACAAAAAATGTAACACCAGGAAATTATTTCTGTTTCAAATAATGTCAAGAGGATAGGAGCAGGGGCTACATATCACCCTAAATTTTAGAGGCAGATAATGTGTCCCCCCCACCCAATAATAAGAAAAGTTTGCTTAAAATCTGTGTAACCCCCATATCAAACTCACTCCTATGCCCTTGAATATAGTGTAGATTTATAGTGATGACACAACACTTTATCCTTAAAATATATGTAACCCCCATATCAAACTCACTCCTATGCCCTTGAATATAGTGTAGAT
>JACXGM010009114.1:0-16876 GCA_016801145.1 Umbra pygmaea | reverse complement strand
TGTAGATTTATAGTGATGACACAACACTTTATCCTTAAAATATGTGTAACCCCCATATCAAACTCACTACTATGCCCTTAAATATAGTGTAGATTTATAGTGATGACACCACACTTTATCCTACCTTTATTGTTAATCTGTTATGCTTTGTCAGCACTTCCTGTGCCCTCCTAATGTGTCCATGGCATATTGTAATGTTTGAGTCTCGTTTGCTAGCTAAGTAGCATGACTAAATGTTGTTTGATAAACAAAAATTATTATTTCATTGTTAACATATAAACACCCTAGATATTTAATACTAAATCTCCTTGGTTTGACTTTGAAGTCCGTCCATCCAGAAATGTCAATCAAATCATCTCGATCTATATTTGCACAGGCTGCATGAATGTCTGCCACCTAAACACAAGCCACTTTAATGTAAAAAGTGTTTAATGCTTTGTTAATACAGCCACCTCATCACTCTTTAATAAAAACAAAACACACCATATCAAATTTCCACCCTGTTAAACCAAGTTATGAAGAAAGTTAGTCCAATAATAAACAAAAACATATTTGTGGTTTAAAATATCAATATTATTTTAATAAGGGATAACAACTGGACATGTGGTCACTATTACAAAATAAGCCCAGACCATTTGACAATCCGTACGTGAAGTGGTTCTTCTCACTCTGAAGGGGCAAATTTCAGGATAGTGATCGCATAGCCATACATTATCTGCTAATTCCATGGCTACTTACCAACACCATTTTATTCCATGGCAACTTACCAACACCATGTTATTCCATGGCAACTTATCAACACCATGGAATAAGTACAGTTATTAAAATTGATCTGATGTAAAATTAAAATCATTATTCAGTCAAATTTTGTGGTGAGCGGTGATTGACTGCTGTCTTCATGTCCATCCACAGATTTTCAATTGGATTTATGTCAGGACTCTGACTTGGCTGCTCAAGGACAATCACCTTCCTATCCTAGAGAAGTGGCTTTTTTGCTGCCCTTCTTGACACCAGGCCTTCCTCCAAAAGTCTTTGCCTTAATGTGCATGCAGATGCACTTACACCTGCCTGCTGACATTCCTGAGCAAGCTCTGCTCTGGTGGTGCCCCGATCCCGCAGCGGAATCAACTTAAGGAGATGGTCCTGGGGCTTGCTGTACTTTCTTGTGTGCCCTGATGCATTATTCACAAGAAAATTTGTACACGTCTATTTGTCCTTATAATGTTATAAATAATATATATATATACTACTCAAAAAAATAAAGGGAACACTAAGATAACACATCCTAGATCTGAATGAATGAACTAATCATATGAAATCATCTTTCATCTTTACATAGTTGAATTTGCTGACAACAAAATCACACAAAAATTATCAATGGAAATCAAATTTATCAACCCATGGAGGTCTGAATATGGAATCACACTCAAAATCAAAGTGGAAAACCACACTACAGGCTGATCCAACTTTGATGTAATGTCCTTAAAACAAGTCAAAATGAGGTTCAGTAGTGTGTGTGGCCTCCACGTGCCCGTATGACCTCCCTTAAAAGCCTGGGCATGCTCCTGATGAGGTGGCTGATCGTCTCCTGAGGGATGTCCTCCCAGACCTGGACTAAAGCATCCGCCAACTCCTGGACAGTCTGTTGTGCAATGTGGCATTGATGGATGGAGCGAGACATGATGTCCCAGATGTGGTAAATCAGATTCAGGTCTGGGGTGGGGAACGGGCAGGCCAGTCCATAGCATCAATGCCTTCCTCTTGCAGGAACTGCTGCACACTCCAGCCACATGTGGTCTGGCATTGTCTTGCATTAGGAGAAATCAAGGGCCAAAACGCACCAACATATGGTCTCAAAAGGTGTCTGAGAATCTATCCTCGGTGCCTATAGGCAGTCAGGCTACCTCTGGCGAGCACAGGGAGGGCTGTGCGGCCTACTAAAGAAATGCCACCCCACACCATTACTGACCCACCGCCAAACCGGTCATGATGGAGGATGTTGTAGGCAGCAGAATGTTCTCCACATTCACTGTTCTCCAGACTGTCACGTCTGTCACATGTGCTCAGTGTGAACTTGCTTTTATCTGTGAAGAGCACAGGGCGCCAGTGGCGAATTTTCCAATCTTGGTGTTCTCTGGCAAAAGCCAAACATCCTGCACAGTGTTGGACTGTAAGCACAACCCCCACCTGTGGTGGAAGTCGGGCCCTCATACCACGTAAGTTTTACAACAAACATTTTTTTTGTCTTATTTGTACATTAATCAAAGAAATGTAGAAACATTTTTACCTTTAAAGCGTAACTCTCGCCAAAATGTAACCGATGGGCTTTTTTGGATGTATCCGAGTCAAACTGTCATTAAAAAGCATAATTATTAAGAAAACGCCACTTTTAAGACTTTCTGTATTTTTGGTTTTGGTCAAATCGCCTTTTGAATAGGAGTGATAGGGGCACTACTATGATAGCTTAAAAATCACTATTTTTAAAACACTAAGCAGGCTCCACACAACATGAAACTTTGCTCGAAGTATCACCAGTTGTTGTACACATTAACTTGAGCATTGAGAAAATTGTGTATACAGAGTTTACTAAAAAGAAAGGTTTTGTACAACTTACCTTGTGCTCACCACACCACTCACTCCTATTCATGGTGAAAGGGATAAGATATTCTTGAAATATACATAGTTGTGTAGAACTACAGTGTTTGAATGAGAAGGAAACTTTATTAAAACAGACAGTGTGTACTCAATAGTTTATTCTTAAAACTAACTTGAGGGCTGTTTTTCTGGGAGGGAGTGTTACGACCATAGCTTGTTGTGACCGTGTTTTAAAGCGATACTTACTGCTGATAGTCGGATCTACATGTTCCTCAATCACTTCCTCCTTCACCAACACAACGTCTTCCTCCACTGTTGAGATAGCCTCTTCCTTTTTCACTTCAAAATGCAGTTTCTCTTCTTTTACTCGAACATCTTCATTTTCTACTTTTAAGGGGTCTTTGTCTTCTTGCAGAACAAAACCATCATCTGATTGTACTTCTTTAATATAATGTTCCTTCAAAGAGATAGCTTCATCTTCCTCTTTTTTAATTTCTAAATCTTTTCCGTTTCTTGTTAATGCAATATCATCCTCCTCTTCTTTCATTACAATATTCAGCCCGAAACCTTCTTTCTCTGTCCAGCAGACACCATCTTCTGTAACAGGAGAGTTGATTAGTGAGTTCATGGTAGGGAACGTTATTATAGAGATTAACCGTTAGACACTAGCAGATTGTTAAACTTAGTGTCAATCTCAACACATTTATAATTTCTTTGAATTACATGCATGAATAGAATTATGGTTAAACTACTTAAAACTGGTCTAAATTACATAAATGTATGTTTTGGTCTACATTCGAAAATGGTTAGCAAAACCTTCCGTTTTGTTGACAACAAATCCTTCTTTGCGCTTGTGTTGCAACAATTAACAACGTAAACACCACCACCTAGTGTACCGGAGGGTAAGGTTATTTTTCTTTGGAATGGGCAGACAGATCACAACCAACTTGAAGGTGCATACACCGCCACCTACTGAACCGGAGTTTCTCCCCATAACCCTGTTCCCCGGTTTCATCCCTGCCCTCTTACTGTGGATTTAGATTTAACGCGAATTGAGCATCAATTTAGCTTCTATTGTGTGTAGTTGGACATTTGAACATTTCTAATGCACTCGCATCCGGTCGAACATAAGCCAAAGCGAAAATCTGTCAATCGCACCGTGCTAAACGCTATCGCGGAAAAATGCGTCTTTACCTTGACTTAACATGGAAATCACTCGCTCCAGATGCTCAATTTGCATTCGGTCTGAACGTAACATCACCCACTACATCTGCTGGTTCATTGCCCTCCACCCCCACATGGTCTGGGACCCAACCAGCCTACCAACACTCTAATCCTCTCCAGTCCCAACAACAACACCATCACCTCCATCATCAGATCCCCTTCTTCTTCTTCTTCTTCTTCTTCTTCTTTGGGTTATTGGCGGATCGCAACCAACTATAGGTGCATATACAGCCACCAACTGTACCGGAGTGTGAGGCCGGTCACGGCCCACCCAATTCAACACCACCCACCACACCCCACCACCCTAGAAATTAAAATACAGCCCCCCCCACCTACCCTCCCCCTTCCCTTTCATCAGCTCCTGAACCATCTCCCCCGTGACGTCAGTAATACACATAAACTCCCTAGCAAAAACTCAACCCTGCCCACCACCAATGAATCCTTACCCACCACACACTCATGCTTACACGTCTCAGAC
The DNA here is from genome assembly GCA_016801145.1 of Umbra pygmaea. Classification (NCBI taxonomy): domain Eukaryota; kingdom Metazoa; phylum Chordata; class Actinopteri; order Esociformes; family Umbridae; genus Umbra; species Umbra pygmaea. The sequence goes on along the minus strand of JACXGM010009114.1, from coordinate 12,579 downwards.
AACACCACACTGTGACCACTCACACCGTCCTCCAACACCGGCCCAGAACCCGCTCCTTCTCCACCTGCACACCTACCCCTAGTCCCTCTACTCTCCGCACTGCTTCCGCATACGTGACCTTATCCACCACCTTTGCCCGCTGTGCCTCCGCCGCCCTCTTCTGAACCACACACCCTCCAAATGCAGCACTGTGCTCCCCACCACAATTACAGCATCTCACCTTGTCCCCTACCCCACACTTACCATACTCATGCGCACCCCCACACCTACCACACCTACCCTGCCCTCTACACACCGCCGCCACATGCCCCATACGCTGACAATTAAAACACCTCAGCGGTGGCGGCACATATTCCCTCACATAAAAACTAAGAAACCCTAAGTGCACCCTACTCGGCAACGGCCCTCCAAACTCCAACAACACCGTGGGACTCACCTTCTCTAACCACAGTGCTCTACTGCCCATCCGTCTCGCTTCCAACACAACCCCCCCGACACCACTTCTTTTAGCTCCTCCATTGACAGATCCTCCGGAACACCCGTGATCACCCCTCTCACCTTCACTGCACTCCCAGGCACCATACACCTCACCTTAGCCCCATTTAACACCTCAAACTTCAGCAACTTATCCCTTTGACCAACACTAGCCACCACAATAAGAACCCTCCCACCACTCAAACACCTAGCATCCACCACATTCCCAACCTGTTCCCTAATTGCCTTAGTGAGTGACACCGGGTGTAACAGCTTTCCTGTCGGGGCCAAAAACTCCACAATCACCTCATACCCCAGATCCCCACAACCAGGTGCCGGCCCTTTACCCTCTCCCGAACTACTCTCACCACCCTCTTTCTTCCGTGCCCGCTTCTTTTTCCTCTTTAACATACCGTGCTTCCTCAAACCCTACCGCGACTCCAGCTACACTCACACTTCCATCCGAGCTCCCTTCCATGCCAACCTCACCCCCGGCACAGCCGTCGCGACCCGCCACCAGCATGGTAGTCCCCCTAGTCTTCATTTCCAGTGCCAGTCTATCCAGCTCAATTATCTCCGCCAACTCCTGCTCCAACTCCGCCGCAGTGGAACCCCACGAGGATGCCATGCCCAGATCAGCTTCCAAAACAAAATCGAACCGTGTCAAAGCTTTTCTCCCCGCACACTACCTATCGACTTCTCGCGTCCATCAGATCCCCTTTCTGACCTTTCTGACTTTATACTGCTCAGCACCAGAGCAGAATCTGAACAAATCACAGCTCTGAGCGACTTCATCTCCTCCAATCATCTCAGTCCCACAATAGAGATTGCTAATGTGTCGTCATCATGACGTATTCCCGTGTTGAACTCAAAGCATTTTGGGAATCTGCGGCACAAACATAAGGCGCCCATGCTAACTATATTTTTATTTAACAGTCTTAAATATCTTTTATTTAACAGGCTCATGCACCAGTAGCTCCAACAGTGTTCTACTAGAAAGCGCATTTATTAAGACCAGTAAACGAGTCAAAGTTTTCACAATTTACCATTTAACTTATGAATGATGTGTTTGTCTTAGTAAGTTACATTGTTTTGTTGAATTCTGAATCGATGCAGATAGATGAGAGAGGGAGGAGTGTGGTGCTTAAAACATTAGCATACTTTTGAACGGACGACAGTTTTCTTCCCCACTTTTACAATCTCCAGGTCCTGGACTCATCCATCTGTACAAAAAACCTGGGCCTACTGCAGCGACTTGAAGTTACTGAAAACTTTGTGTGTGTATGCACTAACACTTAATATCATGTAGTTGTATATATATATGGGTGCTGGAAGTTGGGCAACAGGTTGACGTCCCTTGACCAGTTGCTATGAACGTAAGGATCTAGTTCTTTGATCCCCTTTATTTTCTCGTCATATCTTGTCTTTGCATTAGGATTTAGTTTTAGGCGGTATAGTCCGACAATGTTTTCTTTAGCCCGCTATATTTAGTAGGATTATATTCTGTTTTTCATGCTAAGTTTTCATTATTAACATGCCAGAACACAAGCCTGCTATGCCAGCCCATGTAAACTGGCCAAACATACCCATAATTCTGCGTTCTGATGACGTTGCCGCCCACTCAGTCACATCTTAGCGATCTCTATTATAGCCACAGGATGAGCATCCGGTTTGGCAAATTGTTGCAAATTAGGAAGTGCCTTGAACCTGTATTCTATCTGAATTCCAGCTGGGGGTGATACGTCTGGTTGCAAAAGAGCTTGGTTTCTGTCGATGTTTATGAGAATATGAGCCACTTCTCACTTGATTTATTACCTCAGTAAACACTTTCATTAAGAGTATATGGTCTCAATCGCTAGATATAAGCCTCCTGCAAAAAGTAGTAGTGTTACTTTTTTATTATGGTCTTGTTGATTTCAGTGATGATCAGTGATAAAGCAAAGGGGTGTTTAGGGCGTGGCTATGGCGTTCGGTTGTATGAATAGACACTCAAAAGAGCTGGCAGTTTTTCAGGTAAGTAACATTACATTTTTTTAATACTGTTTTTCGTTAGCATCCCAATTAATATCAGTTAGCTAGCTAGATTACTCCTCCCTCTCGTTTAAAATCGTAACATCCGCAACCAAGATGTCTGCGCCCGTAACGGCAACTTCGATGACCCAAATCAGATCTTAACAAACCAATGGGTGACGTCACACATGTAACATCCAGTAATTATACAATCTATGATTATAGCCACCATCTCAGCCATGTACATGGACCTACTTAAAATATTTTTATATTAGTTTTGTTCAGCCACTACACTATAATCATGTGTGCATATCAATATTACTAACCGCTGATAACTTCAGTTTAGCTAGCTAGTAAAATGATTCACATTTCTTGCTAGCTGGCTAACTAAATGACACCTGCTCATCTAGCTTATAAGTGGTGAGATATTACTCTGCATGGACACTAATCCACATACAAATGAACAGTATCTACTGAAATATTATATCAAATGAGATAGAAGAACTTTCATTTAGTCTATTAACAAGACCATCATGTTTCTTTGTCATTTTTTTTCATATTTTATGCATAGCTACAGTAGCCAGAGGGGAAAGTGTATTTTTGGAATGGGTCAAAAAAGACATTCAAACTTTTACGCCTACTTTTTTCTCCATAAAACTTAGATGGGAGGGTGTTGCACATTTTGTTAAAGCCCAGGGGAGGGTCAGGTGAAAATATTGTTTGCATTGAAGAGGGTGGTGCATTTATGTTTATTGATATCCAGAGTATGAACAGACCTCCCCCCAAATGATGTGTTTTGCTAAACACTCAAATTAGGTAAATGTAGGTCCCACCTGTTTGACAAAAATGTTGTTTCCAGAAGATAAATTCCATGAGAATTGACAGTATATACAAAATTACAGCTGTCTTGAATCAACAGTTGAGTAAGGGTATTACACTGAAATATAAGACCACATGTAAACATTTTATAAAATGTACTGAGTTACAGTTCATATTAAGTAGTCAATTTAAATAAAGTAATTAGAAACTAATCTATGGATTTTAGCAGAATGTGGAGACTGGTCACGTTTGGCCTGGGCATTTTCCTGATGAACAACACTTGTCAGGTGGATGTATTACTTTGTAAAAACCATACATGTTACTAATAGGGAAGTCCACACATTTGAGTAGAGAATGTGAAAGCCTTCATCTTCTATTTCATCTCATTGAAACAGGGGACCAACATTACATGGTCAGTTTATAGTTTCACTGTCTGAAAGAAACTTTGACTTCTTTTTATCCTGAAACAAAAACTCGTATCCCTGTTGTGTTTTGACAGTGCATCCATTCAGTGTTGTTTGCTGGGTCAGTTTGTAGTAGAAACTACATTAACAACATGTATAACAATCACTAATAGCAATGTATTGTTACATCCCCCAGTTATCTCTGAGGGAAGTGTACTGTTTTGTGTTGGTATGTATCTGTTCTGACAGTGTGTGGCCAACAGGTGGAGCCATTCAGCAGCAGGTCAGAGAGGACACGTCCTGTTATAGGAACTACATATAACATAATAATGCATTAGCTACACTATGTTTTGCATTGCGGGCACAAAATGAACTTAGATTTTCAACTTCCTAAGACATCTCTTTTTGAGAGAAATTCTTTCTCTTAGATGTGGATTACTTCTCTCTCTTCCTGTTGACATAACTTGTTAAGTTCTAATATCAAAGGCTTCTCTAATATGTATTCGCTCATGTCTTTTAAGTGTTTTTTGACAAGGTAAACCTACTTTCAAACTGAGAGCATTGGTAAGGCTTCTCTCAAGTGCTCATGCAGGTTCCTTAAATTGGTAAAAATCATCCCCACATTGGCAGCAGAAAGGATTCTTTTCTCCTGTATGCATTCCGGCATGTCATTTCAGTCTTCCTGCCAGCGTAAAACTCAATCCACATTAAGAGCTCTTTTGTGTATTCACTTAGCAGGCACCCTGCTTGGGTAAAACGTTCCCACACTGGAAGCAGGTGTGAGGTTTCTCTCATGTCTCTTATGTGACTCCAGGTCTTCAGACTGGTTAAATCTCTGATCTGGTTTAGACGTTCCTGTTTTTTTATATCAAATATAAAAAACGGCAAAACTTTTGAACATCAGCAAAAGTTTAAAGTTCGAAAACATTGACTAAAAACACATCAGCCATAACCAGCAGCAGACAATGCTACAGATGGCCAACCATGAACTCAATACACGCCCAATTGCCTGCCTGTGAAGCAGGACAATATAAAAACATCTGATCATTATAACAGCCAGAAATTAAAGGTGACAGTAAAATTCATCTTTGGTTGAGTTGACATGCTCACTGGCCTCTTCATTAAGTACACTTGTTCAAGTGCTCATTAACAGAATTATCTAATCAGCCAATCACATGGCAGCAAGTCAATGCATTTAGGCATGTAGACATGGTCAAGATCATCTGCTGAAGTTTAAACCAAGCATCAGAATTGGGAATGATATTTAGATCAGAGGGAAGAGTGCCCCCTACTGGCCCTCCAGCACCACTTCCAGCAGCACTGGTCTCCCATCCAGGGACTAACCAGGCTGGACCCAGCTTAGCTTTATAAGCAAACCAAGCAGTGCAATACAGCTCTATACTGCTGGCTCAGAATCGGGATTGTAATAAGTGACTTTGAACGTGACAGGGTTGTTGTGACAGATGGCTGGTTTGAGTATTTCGAGACCAGTGAGATCGTTCCACAGTTTTGGAGCTGCCACAGCAAAATCACGGTCCCCTTTAAGCTTATGCTTTGTCATGGGGACACTCAGGGGCAGTTAATCAGCTGACCTGAGAGAACAGGTGAGTGTATAAAGGTGTAGCAGCTCAGAGATATAGGGTGGGGCAGAACCATTGAGAAATTTAAAAACAGAATTCTAAAATCGATCCTTAAATGTACAGGCAGCCAGTGGAGCGAGGCCAAAATCTGGGAAATGTGCTCATGTTTACGTTTCCCAGTTAAATGACACACAGCGGCAATCTGTACCATCTGGAGACAGGCGACAGAAGACCCAATGGCCCCCACATATAGTGCATTGCAGTAATCCAACCTAGTAGTGACAGGTGTGGATTACTTTCTCAAAATTATGCCTCAAAAGAATTGGCTTTATTTTGGCCAGCTGCCTCAATTGAAAAAAGCTTGAAATAACAACTGCCCTGATCTGACTGTTGAGCTTTCAATCTAAATTCATTCGGAATAAGGGTGTAACATTAACACATTTGGAAATAGTGAAGCTCTGTGAATACTGAGTTCAGTAGTGTTTCTGAGGGAGAGCTTTTGTTAGAGTGTGTGTTTAATATGCCTATTTAGTGTGTTAGTTGTGTTTGTATTTGGTAATCTGTATTGTGTAGTGTCTTTGTTGTTGTTATTATTATTGTCCATTTTGTTTATTATAATTAATTTTTTTATTTGTCTTTCCTGTGAGAAGGGGAGCACTTGGGATTGTTAGGCAAGACACCCTGGGGCATCACCTGTAGGGTAACTTCCTGTAAATGCCCACTATATAGGCTAGCCTGGGCAGACCACCCACTGTAATTTTGTTTAGGGTGCCTTGATCCAGTTTAGTTTAGGTTTTACGTTAGGATATATGGACAGGTTAGGGTGGGATTTATAGTCTAGATTTAGATTTTTTTGCTTTGGTTCTGCACACCCCCTGCTCTCAAACTTACTTTTATGCCATGTGGCTAAATAAAGCCTTTTGTTTACACAGTATTTACTGTGTCTGTGACCCATGACCCCATACCTCTTTCCCTGTCCTCTGGGGGTCCTTGAGCAGTGGATGGGCTATTATTTCATCCGCAACCGCATCAAAAAACTCATCATCCGTCCGCACCAACGTTTTTGACCAATTTTCAAAGCCGCACCCATTTGCCATCCGCTGATTGGGCGATGCAAGGCGCTGCTAACGCGAGCCGCAAGGCTAGAAAGCTCTTGCATCAGAATATCAGCAGTGAACTCTTTCTCGGATCGGTGCACAGGGACAAAAATAAATATATAGCCTAAATAAAATGCACATCGGCCATCCTGACCTTACCTGACTAGGCTACTGTACAATATTATCATTGTAATAAAAAACGCAATTTGGCGCATCATTTCAACATGCTGCTATTTCGCCTACTACTAATTAATACCTATTGCACATGATTGTTTTGCAAAAAGAAAGCTCAAATAAAATAACAAGTAATTCACATAGGCTACTGTCATGTCAGGTTGACGACTAAGATGAGCCAGTTCTGAAGACTCCTGTTAATTTTGAATGCATGTGAAGAGAGCGCATCTTTTTCAAGCAGACAGTGCAATTAATTTTATACCAGCATGCCTAACAATCATACAAAAACAAATTAAGGAGCCTAGATATTAAAGAAATGCCAACTCTATTCATTACAAAATTTCCTGAAGTCCACCGCACAACAGTGCATGTTTACCACCGCCCACCGCGCATCTCTAGCAGTTCCCCTCCCTACCAGGGACTAAGTAGTGTTTTGCCCCTCATGGATATGTTGATTTTGTAATTACTGTACTTTTCAAGAACAAAACTGTTTGCTATATCTCCACCTTTCGCATTCGTCTCAACTCTACACTGCACCATGGACAATCAATACAGGTCTTGAAATAAAGTTTATATGAATGCATAATAATAATATAATGCATCTTCTTGTTGAGGTTTAATTTCGCTGCCTGGGTAAAACTTGACCCACACTGGCATCAATGATGTGGTGCTCTCCTGTATGTATCTTCCTGTGTAGTTTTAGGCTCCATGTCTGGGTAAAACTTTTCCCACACTCTAAGCAGTGATAAGGTTTGTCTCCTTTATGTATCTTCTCGTGTATTTTTAAGCTACCTGCCCGGGTAAATCTTTTCCCACACTGGGAACAGTGGTAAGGCTTCTCTCCTGTGTGTATCCTCTCATGTTCCTTCAGGTTGCATGCATGGGTAAAACATTTTCCGCATTGGGAGCAACAATGCGCCTTCACTCCTGTGTGTATGCTATCATGCACTTTTAGGCTTCCAGCATGAGTAAAACTTTTCCCACACTGGAAACAATGGTAAGGCTTCTCTCCTGTGTGTATCCTCTCATGTATTTTTAGTTTTTGTGCATTGGTAAAACTTTTCCCACATTGTAAACAGTGACACAGCTTCTCTCCTGTATGTATCCTCTCGTGTAGTTTTAGGGTTTGTGAATGGGTAAAACGTTTCCCACACTGGAAACAGTGACATAGCTTCTCTCCTCTATGTATCCTCTCATGTATTTTTAAGCTCCCTGCCTGGGTAAAACCTTTCCCACACTGGAAACAGTGATAAGGTTTCTCTCCTGTGTGTATCCTCTCATGCATTTTTAGGCTTCCTGCCTGAGTATAACTTTTCCCACACTGGAAACAGTGGTAAGGCTTCTCTCCTGTGTGTATCTTCTCATGTTTTTTCAGGTTCCATGCATTGGTAAAACATTTTCCGCATTGGAAACAACAATGAGGCTTCTCTCCTGTATGTATCCTCTCATGTAGTTTTAGGCTTCCTGCCTGGGTAAAACTCTTCCCACATTGGAGACAGGGATAAGTCTTCTTGTGTGTTTTTTTCCTCATATGTTCTTTCAGGTTCTCTAACTTTACCAGTTCAGAAATTAGGTGAGTATTCTCTGCAGTTTGAATTCTTTTCTTTGAGTTCAGGACCTTTGATCTAGTAAATCTCTGGCCTGTATCTGTAAAAAAAGAATAGAAAGTGAACAACGTTGTTGGACATTAGTAAATGTTTGTAGTTATTATATATTTTATTTAAAAGGTGCTTTTTGTGGAATGTGATCCATAACAACAAAACCACATTCTCTTTCAAATTACCAACTTTTATACACTCTAAAAAGCTGCATGTCTTGATACTTTCATGACACCCAAAATGATGTACATGAGTGTAAAATATTAAAATATCACAAAATAAATTCCTACAGCTTTTGATATCAGTAATACAAAGCCACATTAATTTATACTCTCCATACAAACAATATATTTCCTCTATTTCTCCAAGCTTTATAAAAACATAGAATAAATTTACGAAAAGCATTCAAGCCTCTGCAACAACCTTCTGTTTACCAAAAATGACATGTCAAAGATTATTACATAGGGACAATAAAACAACCAATAATCCTCACAATTAATTTCCTCTAAATCGTCAATATTCAGATTCTCTCTTCAGCGTGAACTGTTAACTCTGCCGGTCCCTATAGCCAGAGAAAGGGGCCTGATCTACAGTAAGTCATGAACATACTGGTTCAAACTGGTTCAAACATGTACAGTTGTGCTCCAACGTTTGCATACTCCTGGAGAATTGGTAACACACATACCAATTCTAAAGAAAACATGAGTGAGCAGGCAAAACTATTTGTTGTTAGTTCTCATGGGATTCATCGTCAACAGTGGGTCATAATAGAATGGTTAAATCATAAAACAATACATGGCAACAAAGAAAATTATGAAATTATCTGTAAAAAATTCAGCATATCCCAGATTTCAATACAGTGCATTGCCCCCTTTAGCATCAATGACAGCGTGCAGGTATTTCTAATTTGTTTTCAATGAGGCCCCAAATTCCTCCAGGGGGTATAGCTTGTCTTGGCAAAATGCCTCCAGATCATGCAAAGTCTTGGGTCGTCTTGCATGAATCACTCATTTCAGATCTCCACAGAGTGGCTTGATGATATTAAGGTCAGGAGACTGTGATGGCCACTCCAGAACCTTCACCTTTTTCTGCTGTAACCACTGGAGGGTCATCTTGGCCTTGTGCTTAGTGTCTTTGTCGTGCTGGAACTTCCAAGAGTGTTGTGCAACAGAATGCATATTGTCTGCCAGTATTGTCCGATAACATGCTGCATTCATCTTGCCATACATTTTCACAGGGTTCCCCTTGGCTATAGAGCTCACACACCCCCAAAACATTAGTGAGCCACCACCATGCTTCAGATTGGGGATGGTATTCCTTTCACTATAAACCTTGTTGTAACCTCTCCAAACACAGCGCTTATGGCTTTGACCATAAAGCTTTATTTTGGTCTTGTCACTCCAAATTACAGTTTGTGAGTTAGACAGCTGTGAGGCGTGTCAAGGTGTTGTCTGGCATATTGTAAACGGCTTTTTGTGGCACTGGTGCAGTAAAGGATTCTTTCTAGAAACTCAACCATGCAGCTCTGGAGGTTACCTGTTAGGTTTTTTTGTGTCCCGAACAATTCTTCTTGCACTTTAGGCTGAAATCTTTCTTGGTCTACCGGACCTTGACTTCGCAGCAAGAGATCACCAAATCTTGCTGCGATCACGTAAGTGACGTCAAAATGACAGGGATTTTGAGCCTGCGAGCCAAGGACGCGCACCACTGTTTTTTCAGTGGCGCACGACAAAACAGAAACAGGAAGCATGGACGAGTTCGAGTGCACAGTAAACGATTCATAATAACACAGTTAATGGTTCATAATAAAACTGTAAATGGTTCATAACAACACAGTTAAGATAATCTTAGCCACTGTTGACATTAATGTCAATGCTGCTGCCAGTTCTGCCATCGTTTACTTTTTTCTTCTTCTTCTAGTCCTTGAAAATATCAAAGTCAGTGGCCTCTCCTCAGTTGCGACACCTCTGTTCAGGAGAAGACTGCAACTTGTGTCGTGAGCACCAAGCACAAGTATAAATAGTTACGGCGCTTCCATAACGTAACTTTGGCGCGCGCCAGGTCGGGAATCTGTAGTATACTTTGCACTTAAAGCTTGGGCTACGTAACTAGCTAGCTAATTACTGATGTAGCTGGTAAGTTATCTTGTGTAGTAGATTACAAAATTAAACAGGAGAAAATTTAAAAGTGTGCTAATTTGTGTTTATTACGATAGGTGAGTTACGATTACTAACATGCAAACGAGTTGTAACAGAAGCATTTACTCAGTCAGTTGCTTCCCAATGGGGAGGACAAAGCACAGCAGTTGTATTAGTATGTTCTAGTTAACCTAGCCAAAGATTTATTATTTAAATTATGGCAATTTAATGATAATCTGTGTTAAAGTGTTAATTTCCTGACATTAGGTCAGAGTGAGACACCGTAATGTATTTAATGAGTGAGCTAGGACAAATTCCATTAGGCATATCTCATTAAGAAATGTTTAAAGTGTCTTGTCTGCGTTACTGGCCTTTACCAGTTTTTTTGCACTTAACAAAAAATAAATCAGCATATCTCTGCGCGTTACTGGCCTTTACCAGTTTTTTTGCACTTTACAAAAAATAAATCAGCATATCTCTGCGCTGCAAGAAATTGTTGGCAGCTCCGCAAATCCTTGGACAGATGCGGGATGGCAAGGGGCGCACACATGGTTCATCCAACCACGTTGCCGAGGCGCAGATTCTTTTTCGCACTGCTCTTCAAACACGGAAGCCTTTTGTCAGATCATGTACGGGATTATTACGCTCACCAACTATACTTCCGTGGTTGAATATATGGCAGGGTAGAGGATCCGGCTTATCTACCCCAAATCCCGGGCAGCGCTATGCCAATTTGCTCTGCCTTGTGCTGGAGGTCCGGGAAAAGATGGAGAAACCATTGTCAGGCTTGAACCACTGACCATCATCACATAGACTGTCCTGCTGCAATTAAGAGACTTTGACCACTATGCAACGCAGACCCCCAACAAAACCTTTTCATCGTTAAACAAAGGCATGTGCATAATCTCTAGACGTTTACAATTTTTTGAGGTTTGAATTCAATGTGTCCATTAATATTTACACAGATGTTAAAATCACTTTTTCCCATGACACCAAAACAATACATCCGTAAACATGTCGTCCATAACTTTTGCTATTCAAAGGAAAATAAATGTAGATCTTATTGAGTTATACAGAGTTGTGTAGAACTACAGTGTTATTTTGAATGAGAAGGCAACTTTAGATAAAACCGACAGTGTACTCAAACTAATTTGAAGGCTATTTTGTTAACACTATTTAACACTAGGCGCTGATAAACGGCCCATAGCTTGTTGTGACCGTGTTTTAAAGAGATACTTACTGCTGATAGTAGGATCTACAGGTTCCTCAATTTCTTCCTCCTTCACCAACACGTCTTTCTCCACTCTTGAGATAGTCTCTTCCTTTTTCACTTTAAAATGCAGTTTCTCTTCTTTTACTTGAACATTTTCCTCTTCCACTTTAAAATGGTATTTATCCTCTTGCAGTACAAAAATATCACCTGCGTTCACTCGGTTAATAATATGATCTTCATTCAAAGAGACCGCTTTACCGTCCTCTTTTTTAATTTCTAAAGCTTTTCCGTGTCTTCTTAATGCAATATCGTCCTCCTCTTCTTTCATGACAATATTCAGCCTGAAAGCTTGTTTCTCTGTCCAGCAGACACCGTCTTCTGTAACAGGACGGTTTATTAGTGAGTTCATGGTAGGGAACGTTATAAGATATTATCCTTAGCCATTAGCCTATTGTTAAGGTTAGTGTCAATCTCAACACATTGATCAGAGGAATGACATGCGTACATAGAGTTGTTATAGCTAATTCAAACTGGTCTAAATTACACAAATGTATGTTTTGGTGTAAGACTTAGACTCTGACACTAAGTTGGTAGGCAAAACCTTATGTTTTGCTGTAAACAACTCCTTCTTTGCGCTTCTCTTGCCACATCGCATTCACGTTCATCGTGCATATACCGCCACCTACTGTACCGGAGTTTGATTTGGTTCTATGCACAGCGTCACTACTTCCTGAACTTAAGGCTGCTCTTTTTATTTCCTGCTTTACATTATTGGACAAACTGATTAATCCACGTGTGTCTCATGGGTCAAACACAAGTGGATTAATCAGTTTGTTCAATAATGTAAGACAGGAAACAAAAAAAACAAACAAAAAAAAAGCCTTTGATAAAGTTCGATTAGACTTTATATATAAATGTTTGGAATATTACAATTTTGGAGACTCTCTTATTAAATGGGTTAAAATTATGTATAGTAACCCTAGATGTAAAATTATAAATAATGGCTATATCTCGCAACACTTCAATCTGTCAAGAGGAGTTAAGCAGGGCTGTCCATTGTCGGCTTACCTTT
>JACXGM010009113.1:12660-28109 GCA_016801145.1 Umbra pygmaea | reverse complement strand
ACTATGGTCCTTACAGTATTATAGACTATGGTCCGTACAGTATTATAAACTATGGTCCTTACAGTATTATAAACTATGGTCCTTACAGTATTATAGACTATGGTCCGTACAGTATTATAGACTATGGTTCTTACAGTATTATAGACTATGGTCCTTACAGTATTATAGACTATGGTCCGTACAGTATTATAGACTATGGTCCGTACAGTATTATAGACTATGGTCCGTACAGTATTATAAACTATGGTCCTTACAGTATTATAGACTATGGTTCTTACAGTATTATAGACTATGGTCCATTCAGTATTGTAGACTATTATAGTATACTAGACTAACATGTAAAGTTGAATGACGGAACCGTACATGCTGGAAATGAATGCCTGATATAATGAGGGGTGGTATGTCCACCTGCCGGAGATACAGTATTGGGTCTCAAATGGTACTTTCACCAACTTTATTTTGATTAACTGAAAACATTACAGACAGGAAGCAGGAAGTGAAAATGATAAAATAACATTTCTGCAAGGAGGTAATACATCACCCTGCACTACAACAAGTTTTTTGGGGGGATGGTGAATGACTGGTTTTTTTAAAACATATAGGGAAATAAGGAAAATATTCACATTGGGTGTGCCATTGGGATTACATGTATTTTAAAATAATTAACATAATATGAAACGTACGTTTTTGTATTTTTTGGCTCAATGTGACATCATGCAGGAAAATCATTTTCTCAAAAGGTTGGGTTTGACTGATCCGTCTTTTAGCAAGAGTCTTTTCTGAAACCAAAACTATAAGGCAGTTTACTGTAGTACGAAGTATGAACATGAAGGTTTCATTATATTTTTCTCAAATGGTTTTCCATATGCACTGTTGTCTTGAGTCACAGGTGTTGGCGTGTAGGCTTAATGATTTGGAAAAAAAACAGTAGTGATTACATTCTGAGAATTCAAACAAGGAAATGTGTTTAGAAAAAAAAACATTTATTTTCTGTAGGCTACACACATAATTGTGTGTGTGTGTGGGGCATAATTTAATGAAATAACATTTTCTATATTTTATGCATAGATATACCAGTAGTATGTGGCTCTTCGCTTGGTTTAAAAAACTCAATGAGGCCCTCAAGCAAAAATGTTTGCCAACCCCTGCATTAGAAGATGAGTACGCTGTGGTCGTAAAGGTATGGACATGATCAGCAACAACTCTCAGGTAGGCTGTGGCATTTAAACAATGCTTAATTGGTACTAAGGGGTGCAAAGTGTACCAATATAATATCCCCCACACCATTATACCACCACCACCAGCCTGAATCGTTGATTTGCATTCATGCTTTCATGTTGAATGTTGCAACAGAAATCGAAGCTTATCAGGCTAGGCATCATTTTTTCCAATCTTCTATTGTCCAATTTTGGTGGGTCTGTGCAAATTATATTGTCAGTTTCCTGTTCTTAACAGACGGGAGTGGCACCTAGAGTGGTCTTCTACCGCTGTAGCCCATCTGCTTCAATGTGTTGTGCATTCCTAGTTGCTTTTCTGCACACCTTGGTAACGTGTGGTTAGTGAGTTACTGTTGCCTCTCTATCAGCTTGAACCAGTCTGGCCATTTTCCTCTGACCTCTGCCATCAACAAGGCATTTTCACCCAGAGAACTGCTGCACACTGCATATTTTCTTTTTTTCTGACCAGCCTCTGTAAACCGTAGAAATGGTTGCGTAGGAAAATCCCAGTAGATTAGTCCGTTCTAAAATAATCAAACCAGTTTGTCTGACACTGACAACCATGCCATGTTCAAAATCACATAAATCACCTTTCTTCCCCATTTTGAAATTCAGCATATTGTCTTGAACATGTCTACATGCCTAAATGCATTGACTAGCTGCCACGTGATTGGTGACTAATAATAACACTCAAATGTTATGGAGATATTAAATGTCTTCAACATATACTTTAAATATATGTTTGAATAGGTTCATGAGGGAGGACAAAAATGTGTTTGCATGTACCATATATTTATTGAGTTTATGTAATTGAAGTGTTTAAAAATGTTGTGTTGTTTTGCAAACAATATTTATGAAAATGGAACTGTCCATCCTCACTGTTCTGTATGTTTCAGCTGTTAAGAGTTTCCTTTCTTGTTCTGAAGTTTGGTTTAAAACCGGTGTGAAACCAACCAGTCTAGACAGCTTTCTCTCTTATCTCTGATCTAGTAACTGACAACTCTCCAATCCCTAAGTGACACCTACCCATCACCCTCTGCTTTATCCCTTTACTATTACCAGTGTATTTAGCCACGCCCCATTCCTTGTAGATTGATAACAAGTTGATATTTGGTCACTCTGCCCTTGTGTTCAACAGCCAAAAACTGCCTTGAATCAGATGTCCTAAAATTTACATCCATGTCTGGTCCAACTCTGAACCAAACTTGATCAAACCAATTATGGACATCTTAGTATTTTAAGTTCAGACAACAAAGTAAAATAGTACACTGAAAAGGCATACTATAGCACAGTGAGCTACTGTAGATTGAGAACACTAGGGGTGTAACGGTATAAGATTTTTACTGTATGATAACCGCTACAGAAGATATCACGGTATTACAGTATCATGGTATTATTAAAAAATATTTTTAAATGTGTAAAATATGTTTGTACACACAGAGACATGCACGATATGGCCAAAAATATGTGGACACCCCTAATTATTAAGTTCATGTTTTACCCTCACTTTTGCTCACAGGTGCATGAAATCCAGCACATAAGCATGACATCTCCATAGACCAGTATTTGCAGGACAGTTGGTCATACTAAATGGCTCAGTGAGTACAGATGTGGCACTGTCATTGGATGCAAACTTTGACACAAGTTGGTGTAACGCACACTGCCATTTCACTCTGGAGCATTGGAAATGTGTCTTTTAAAACCGTGGTAAACCGTGAAACCTTGAAACCGTTACATCCCTAGAGAACACTAAAGTTAGGTAGAATAAATTAATTGTATTGTTCTGTAGTAGTACTCAATTTAACTGGGAAACATACTTTAAATGTCTAGGGTTGGTTCTAATTTGATGTGATATAACAGAATAACCAAATTTGGTATTATTTGTAGGCAGATTTCTGTCAAATCTCTGTAATAATATCACCCAGGGGTCCGAGTGGCATAGTGGGCAAAGTCGCTGCATTGCAGGACAAGCTACATCATGATAGTCAGTGGTTCGAGCCTGACTATGGGGTCTTTGACTTTGCCTGGATCTCCTACATGAGGCAGCAAATTGGCATAGCGCTGCCCAGGATTTGGGAAAGATAATTTGAATTATCATAAACCGTGCATTTGTAGCAGGTATTTACGGTTAAGTGAGTTTTTTTTAAACCTTTTACATTTTAAAGTTTGTTTCTCCAAAGTTCTTTAAGTCTAAACTGTCAAAAGAAGTAAATGTGCATTGTCATCTTATGAGTGTAGGAGTGTAAAGGTCTTATTTTCTGCCTTCATCTGTTTCCCTTCTCGTTCCTTACCGGTAAACATCACAGTGAATTTGCTGAATGGTTAGTAAAACTTTGAAATCAATAGTTTTCATTTGGCACACTTTTTAAAGTTAAAATATAGTTGCTCCCCAATGTAACTAGATGCATATCTCATTTTGTGTGACCAATATTTACTTGCATTATGATTAAAACGAATCTCCCTTGTGAATTAAATATATTAAATGCTTTTTCTGTTTTGGAATGTTGCATGTAGGTGTACCCCAACAAAACACTAGAATGTGTTAAGTGTCACACTGGGTGAGGGTAGGTGCCTCGGAAAGAGGATAAAGATGGTCAAACATTTTGTTTTAAACAGTTCAGAATCCCATTAATTTTCTTAATACAGCCATTTAAATCTTCCTCAATGGAGCTGGGAAAAAAAAGATTGGAATCGAACACAATTGCTTCAGCATAGTCCGGAAAACACAAACCATGGCATCTGACATTAGGCCAAACAACAATACATGACAGCAAACACGTCAGCATGTCATAAAACACTGAGAAAACAACCTTAGGCACAACCCTTCATAGCCAGCAGCATAGAGCCCTGTTTTGCACTGCTGGTTTACTTCTAAAGCTAAGCAGGGTCACGCCTGGTTAGTCCCTGGATGGGAGACCAGTGCTGCTGGATGTGGTGTTGGAGGGCCAGTAGGGGGCACACTTCCCTCTGCTCTAAAAATCATTCCAAATGCCCCTGGGCAGTGATGGGGACATCTTCCCTGCGTGGGGTGCCATCTTTCAGATGGGATGTGTTAAACGGGTGTCCTTAGTCTCTGTGGTCACTAAAAATCCCATGGCACTATTCGTAAGAGTAGGGGTGTTCAATTTCCAATCTGGCCCTCATACCATCATGCCAACCTAATCATCCCTATCTCTCAATTGGCTCATTCATTCCCCTTCTCCCCAGTCCATTTCTACAGATGAGAAAGTGTTCTCAGTCAACCTTTCTGGTAAAATAAAGGTAAACTAATGAAACATCCTAGAATGATTTCAAAATAATAACCAGAATGCAGATCTAAACATTTCTAACCAGGTATACATGGGCAGCAGCAGAGATGACTGCAGTTTTAGGCTGTAGGTCTCTCTCCATGACTCCATGGCATCCCCAAAGAGACAGTTTAAGTAACTAAAGAGTAGTCATACAGGATGAATGTGAGCACAATGATTGACTGGCTCATCCTTTTCTAGACTGCTGATGAGACAACTAAAACTTCTCAACGTGATGAAAAGCATTTTTGAGAAAGAAGATTTTGGTGTTTATTTCAGTCCATTTTCAGCTTTGGCCGCAAACACGATTATAGGAGGATATGTCAAAAACATTACTAGGGTATGACTGAAGTGAGATTTTCAAAGTCCATCTAGGGGGATGAAAAACAGTTAACGGTGGTTCATGATATTGATAAGTTTCTCCCAGAGCCATAGAGAGAGAGAGTTGCGTCAACTCCGTTCACTTCATCAGTCAGTTTTTTTACAGCAATGGCGGATCATGGAGACCCTCAACAGTTCCAAACAAACTGAGATACTACCCGTGTCGCCGTAGAGAAGCAACGTTTCATCAGCTCCTTACTGAGGTAATAACTTTAAAATCCAAATTACTTTTTAAACCTGCATTGCAGACACATTTTAGCTGACGTTATTTAGCGTAAGTTTATAAAATCAACGAATTTAAATGTTTGAGGAAAACTAGCTAACTTAAACAGTTAACAATCAATTTGTAAATTTGTAAACAGCACTTGAAACGACTTTCATACCAAAAAACGCTCTTGTTACAGCTGCTCCCATAGACTTCAATGTATTAAAATCATACGCTTGTAACCTTTTAGAGACGCATGAACCATGTGACCGTACCACGTTACATTAGAATTTTTTACCCTCCATTGACGCAACTCTCTCTCTCTATGGCTCTGGTTTCTCCCACTAACAAGATTCTGCTATAGTGTCCTGAGTAGCTGCCCTGTCCATTATATACAAACATTTTCAAAGGATCATTTTTTTTAATGAAAGTTGTAGAATCCTGTGAGATGCCGCTACGAGCAAAAGGCTCATAGGACTTTTAGGTATTTAAAAGTGTTCTCCAGGCAGATCTGCCTTGGAGGCAGAAGTCATTTGATTGGTTGATTCAAAACTGAGGGCGGACCTCACCTGACATCGAAAATGACCACATGAGCATACTTTTCTCAGTTTTTAATCATATCTAACAGTACACCTAACCTTAACCCTAAGCTTAACCACACTGGAGTGTTAAAATGTCCTGTGCTATATTATATATATAAATCGTAAATATAAATCCAAATTAAACTTAATGTGAGGTCCACCATCAATTTTGAATCAACCAATCAAATGACTTCCGCCTCCAATGCATATCTGCCTGGAGAACACTTTTCAATAACTAAAACTCCAATTAGCCAATAAAAGCCTACTATTGGTCCATTTATTTATTTGTTTTGAAGCATGTATGTTGATGCAATTGATGAGTTTAACAGTTAAAAATGTTTTTTGCCTGAAGTCAGCATTAATACATCCGAGGCTCACAAAAGATCTTTACCCTGATATTTTTGTATTTACATATGCTAACACAGTATACTGTAACACATTATACTATCCAATAGGATAACTTTTTAAATAAAAGTTGGCACATTATTCAGAACAAAATAGAAACGGCTCAGCCGTGAACCTCTGAAATCCACCATAAATTATATAATTCAATTGTTAACTGCAACATGACTTTCTAAATTATTTTCTACACAACAATAGCTCTACATGCCAAACAAGAAAGATATCCTGGCTTCAGCAATGCACTAGAGTAAATTCATAGGGCAAACAACTTGAAGTCTCTGCCGCTTTGTCCCAGAGAGCTCTACTTCCAGTGCAGTTTAGTGTGTTGTCCTGATGCAGATTAACAATATGCAGCAAACTGCTATAAACTTGACACTGAGATAATGATTCGCAATATTCCGTTTGATAGCTTTTTAGCAGATTTGGATTGGTTTCTGCCCATAAAATTGACCAAATTTCCTGGTTAGTTCTTTTATCAAACAAGAAAATGAATGAAGTAAAATATAATTAGAACAGAACATATCATCTCACTTAGTACATTCAGATTAAAGCTTTGAACACTGGAGTTAAATTGCTGACTTCTAGCTACCTGTCTGCTTTACGGGCAATGTGTATGGCCCAACCTGATGCTCCGGTGCTCTAAAGTGGAGGACTAAGGCTCCTTGGAGAGAACACCTGCCAAAGTGCTATTAAAAGAGGAGGATCTCCAGGCCTACTTCCAGCTCTGGCCGAGTGAAAGTCCAGCTGTTAAAACAGGAAACTGAATGGAAAACAGCACATGCCATAGGTCCTCACACCTGGTGGGCTGAATACATAACGCCAGGACAGATTGTGACTCAGATGGAAAGAACAAGAGGAGAACCTTGTTTCTGTGTGTGTTTTGGTTTAACAGATCCTATTAGGACCAGAAGTTGTCACAAGGATATTAATACTGGACAATAAATTGGCCCATATTAGGACATTTTGCCTGTCCCCATGACATGTCCCCATCTGGTTTAAGGGTTATGTTTAGGGCCAAGGTTACAATTAGGATTAGGGTTTAAATTTAGGGTACTTTCAGATTCAGGTATTATAGGTTAGGTATAGGGTTATGTTTTGGCATTAGGGGAAGGTTAGGTTTAGGCTTAAATGTTAGGTTATTGAGGTTAGGGTGAAGGGAAGGTTAGGGTTAGCTCAAGGTAAGGGTTAGGTTAAGGTTAGGATTAGGGCTAAGGTTAGGGTTAAGATAAGGTTTTTTATGTTTTCTGGTCTCAAAGAGTTTAGCTGTACACAATTATGTGTGTGTGTGTGTGTGTGTGTGTGTGTGTGTGTGTGTGTGTGTGTGTGTGTGTGTGTGTGTGTGTGTGTGTGTGTGTGTGTGCGCGTACAATGCATTCCATCATACACACATGAGTAATGTGTATATTGTGTGGGGTAATTGTATCCACATTGGATAGTCTGTATAACATTGAGTTGGAAGCACTCTATTGTTTCTTTACTGAACTTGGGCTTTTCCAAACGTTCTGGTTCTGATACATTACTCCAGTCTGGACTGGATTCTAGACTGGCAGGGCTCTCCTAAGCCCACCCCCCGTACAGGTCCTATTTCTGTGTGGGTCACAGTCCAAATGCCACATGCTTTTGTCCCCTTTTTCCGTTCCAAGCATTATCTTCCAGTCATTCTTAAAACAACACATGTATTCATCACAAAATTCATCAAAGCATGTATTTATCACAAAATCCATCAACACATATTCAGTTACAACATTCATCAACCCATTTATTCATCACATTTATCAACACATGTATTCATCACATTTATCAACACATGTGCTCATCAAAACATTTATTGACACATGTATTCACCACAACATTCATCAACACATGTATTCAGTCACAAACATTTCTATTCAGACAAACAGCTCTTCCCTGCTCAGTCTCAGTAGGAATACAGACTCTCTGTTCTAACTCCTTGCTCTCCAGTTCCTCTCCCAAGAACAGCATGTACTCACATCTGTATTTTCAATTAGACCGTTGAGTACCCTGCCTGGAGAATGTTATTATTTCCTTTGATTAAGGCCAGATAGCTTATACAGTGGATCCCAGAGAAACATCATTCTGTACCCTGCTCTTAGTATCTCTCTGTGGGAAACTAATACTCTTCTTGTCAACCTAAGCCCTCAGACATTGCAAACAAAATGAATCAATTTGAGTGAGATACACATGCTCTGACTATGATCTGGTTCTGCTTTGTCAAAGATGCCTAGTACCGTAGTTGAATCATACAGTATTATACCAGTATTATACCAGTAATTCAATCATCTACCAGTTGAATTGGATATTTATTGTAGTTGAATCATACTGTATTATACCAGTATTATACCAGTAATTCAATCACCTACCAGTTGAATTGGATATTTATTGTAGTTGAATCATACTGTATTATACCAGTATTATACCAGTATTATACCAGTAATTCAATCATCTACCAGTTGTATTGGATATTTATTGAACAAATCAGTGGTGTTTCTTTGTGTATAATCACTGTTGCTGTTACTTGTTTATCAAATGTTTCCAGAGCTCAAACAGCACAGTAGTTTTCAAAATTACACTACGAAGTTAAAACAACAGAAAATGTAAAAACGGTCCCAAAACTTTACTTTCTGACATCACAACTTTCATCTGACTCGAAGAGACAGAGGACTGTTCAGCTGTGTAAATGGGTGGGATCTAGATCATTCTATAAGCCAAAGGCTCTGTATGTAACTATCTTCAAATATATTTCATAAATACCACACAAATCAACATTTCAAGGGCTAAGAAATTTTCTGGTAAATTAATAATACAAATACATTTTTTTATTAAACATACAGTGATGAATTGAATTTAAATGTTGGTGTTAAATTAGTTGTAGAGTGTGATAAGTTCAAAAGACAAAGACTGCCTGCTGTCATTGTTTTGGTGCTATTTCATATTTCTCTTGTTAAGCGTAGGCTATGTCTCAAATGGTAACCTACTCTCTGTATTGTGCCCTATGGTGTGCCAGGGCCAAAATCAAAGGAATATATTGCCATTTAGAACACATCCCTAATTATATTAAGTCGAAACCAATGTGATAAACATGGATGAAACGGACAGCGTTCTAAGTGTTTTGCATAATCATAGACAGCTCAGTTTAGAAAAACTCAGGGCTCTGGAATATCAAATAACAACTAATCTATTAATTACAACAATAAGCAATATTATTAAAGTTAGAATATTCTAACCCCAGTGAATACACGTTTAGCCAGTTTAAATGCATGGTGCCTACTATTATTATTAAAATATATTCAAATCAGAAACCATGGAATAATGTGAGCATTTATTCAGAACTGAAAACAAGTGCATGAACAATCTGTAAGGTGACGTGAGTGTCAATATGTCAGTTGTGACATTCAAAAAGCAGATTTAGGAAAAAGGTCTGGATGAGGACACATTAAGAGGACATCTCGAAACGTTAGACATGTGAAGAAGAAGGGAACTTCTGTTTAGAAATGATTATGCAGGGAAAACAAGCCCCATTATAGACACAGGCCTCACTCAGACACCTTCTTTGTTTAGAGGAACACAACACAGTGTCTCAAGCGAGTGCCCCTTGCTAATGAGAGTGGGCTAAAATTTCTGTGGACAATAAGAGTAGGACTGTCAACTCGTGGGGTCTGCATGGCATTGTGGGATAGGTTGCTGCATTGCAGGACAGTCTACATCTTGATAGTCAGTGGTTCGAGCCTGACTATGGGTTCTCTGGTTTCCTCGAGCATGAGGCAGCGCAAATTGGCATAGTGCTGCCCAGGATTTGGGATAGATAAGCCAAATCATCTACCTGGTTACGTCACTCTCCAGTGACTCCTTGTATGCAGATCAGGCGCCTGTAAATTAGTACAGTTTGTAACCGTAATCATCCCGTACATGAGCTGACTGTAGGCTTCCATGTTGGATGAGCAGTGCGAAAAGAATCAGCCGGCTTGGCGACATGTGGTTCGATGAACCATGTGAACGGATTTGCTGAGCTGCCGACAAGGCAGGGTTAGTGGGAAAATTGGGAGGGGAGAAATAAAAAGTAGGTCAACACTCGAAAGGCCCAGACAGCTTCTTTGGTCGCCAATGGCATAGAAGTGGGGGAAAAGTGGTACAAAGTATATAGTGCCCTAACATTGGGAGGAGCCCACAAATCCAGGAATAAAGAGGGGAGGGGCCCTCAGAGACAGCCTATGTACTGTCTGTACATAGCCCAGAATGTCATGCTAAGCCCCTGCTAGTCAGGTCCTCAGAGCATGTGCAGATCACTTGGTGGGAGTGTTCATGGTGGTATCTAACATGTAAAGTTCTCACTTGATTGTCTCCAGTTGTTTGAACATGTCTGCGATCATTATAGTGATCAGGATGCCAAGGCACCGAGGTAAATGCCTACGACTAGCAGAAATTGCTTCAGTCATCGTGCATTGACAGGGTGGTGAAGGACCACTTCAATATAATTATCTGACTACCTGGACACCGTTTATGAACTACAGCCCTCACACCGTAGCGCTCTAAAAGCTTCTCAGGTACCCTGGATAACTTGATTCTTGCCTTCCTGATGGGAGCTGCCCTAGTAGCTGAGGGTGAGGGGACATCACTTAACTCATTAGATTAGGGCTGGCCAACCCTGTTCCTGGAGAGCCACCATCCTGTAGGTTTTCACTTCAACCCTTCTGGGCAACATGTTTAGCTTTCCTTAAGGTAATTATTAGAATCAGGTGTGCTATATTAGGGTATCTAGTTGTTTGTATATTGGTCACTTGCTTATTTTTGCACAGCGCTATGAAGACTAATGTGGACTCGCTCTATTATCATTCTGTATATTCGTAAACGTGTAATTTGTTCTTGTGTGGACTTTCTCTTTATTGTTTTATGTTAGATTCTTTACTCATTTGATTGCATTGTTGATTAACATTTTGCTACACCGCCGACTAGAATTGCTACAACATGAACCCAAGCAGCGAAACGTTGAAACTTTGAAGGCTATGAATTAATATGATGTCAAAATAGGCACACAATTATTAATGTCTAAGTTCTGTTGTTTCTCAAATGCCTATTCAATCTTGGCAATCATGTACCTGTGGATATTTATAGCTTTTTCAAAATAAATACGACCGGTGATATATCTGGAAAGCAGTAAATCACAGGGAAATAAAGGAAGCCAAAAAGAAATGGCTTTGATTCAGTTCCACGCTCTAAATAATGGTAGCACTGATTAAAAACATAGGAAGACATTTTTATATTGAAATGGCTAGCAGGGAATGATTCCCGCGGAACACCTTATTCCTACTGGAAATGAAAGAACCATGAGAATTGGGCCCCACGGTACAATGCATGTTATAAATATGTTAAAAGCCCATTGCACTTGTCGAGGTGACAGTTGTTTCCAATGTATCATATGGCTAAGCACCTCCAACAGACATCTCAATAACACCTTATTTGCTGGTACAGCAATACGTGTAATGGGAAACAAATGGATGTGGGCTTCAAGTACACCCTGGAGGAGAGGGTTGGGCCGTACTCTGGGTCACACCCCCAACACGACAGGCACAGGAAAGCCAAATAGCCATTAGTTTGGGGGGGGGCTGACGTGGGATTTATCTTCTCTCGGCCACGCAATCTCCGGCAGGTCAGTGTGAGAACGAATATAAATACAGAGAGGGGGGAGGTATCTACAGACCTGTGGCTATTGAATGATCCGTGTCATACTTGAGTATGTTCAGTGAGTCTTCCCTCCTGCTAATTTGGTACCACGTGTTGTGGGCTTTGCACCGGCATTTATCCACATCTTCCTTCAGCTCGAAACTGAAGGAATCTTTTGACAGAGTCAATTGGAAGGAGGCCGGAAGGAGATCCTATGTTGGTAGCGAAGGGGCAACTGGATGGAATGCACATATTAGCTCTACAACTTAAGCCGGATGGTGTAATACCAATGCGTGTAATATCCCCCGGAGACCCAGCCGGCTGGGGTATGGGGGCAGGCTGATCCATGGGAACTGTGGCTCTAATCGCACCATGTCTTCCATGGTGTACTATGATAGTACACAGGGGAGACGAAAGTGAACTAAGCATGATCCAGAAAGTGTATCTGTATTCTGCACCTTGTGACAGATAAATGAAAACACTTGTATGACAGGGATTGTGTAATAATTTTCTTTTCACACAGGATACATTGAGAAATTAGAATTGAAATAGACCATAAACGTTTTAGAACAGTGGTTCTGAACTCTAACCCTTAGGCCCGCACTGCTGGTTTTCTTTCTCTTAAAAAAATACATCTGTAAAAAAATATTTTACAGACAATATCCATAATAGCAGAAAGTAATGAACCCAGTGATTTTCCATTTATAGATTTAAACTATCACTCACGATTGATTATTTCTTTCTATTAACAGACAGTCACTTTGTTTATTACACACCACATTATCTGATATTATTATGAACTGTGTGTAAAATTATGGAAATTGTACTGGCAAAAGTTTTCCAATACTTTTTTGTGTTCTAGTCTTCTAATCAGGGACTGATTTAACCCTAGGGCACAAAGTGAATGCAGTTACAGTAACTACCAGGTAGAATTTCAGTAACTCCCAGACTCGGAGTTGAGAACTCCTGGTATACCCCAATAATAGATAACCACATACTAAATTGAAAACATAGGCTTTAACCAAATAACATAGAACATGTCTTTCTGAGTCAAACAATGGCTGTCAGGTCTAACATCCAAGCCCCTTCTACTAAGTAGGGCTGGGGAGTTAGTCGTTGACTGCTGAAAATACTTTGCGAAGTTTCTGTCTAAACAAGCGGCCCACGTTTTTTAAATGTGACAAGGGAGTACATTTAGAGCAATACAGTGGTCAAGTAATTGGACGCTGTTGAAGCATCCAAAGAATCTACAGTTCAGCCTTCCTGGAAGTGGGAAAACGGACTGTGTCTGTCATAAACATTTTAAAAGGAATTCACGCTGGCAACTTCATCAGGCTGCATGATGTGAAGAAAATTCGGAATTTCAAGCTGAATTAGTAGCCTTGGCAATAACAAACGTAGAAATGTACTCACAAAACCCAATGGTCTGACAGACGATTATACTATGTCATTAGAGAACCCATTGGATAATAGAAAAGACCTAGGATTTGACAAGCAAGGCTCATTGATCCTAGCTTTAACAGTACAAGGTTACAACATTGTGAGATATAAGAAATGTCTGAAAATAAATGTATGGGACTAGTACATTGCAGGTTTCCACAGGATATGTATTAAAAAGGTGAACATTGTTTGAGTAATGAAAAATTGTCTGTAGATCAATTTTCCAATGTCTGAATAATAGAATGTCAGTAAAGCAGTTATTCTAAAATTTTGTGTGATTCATGAAGGTATTTTTACACACAGTATATGCCCTATGTTTTCATGTTTATGATTTATTTGTCAGGAAATTAGGGAATGATAAAGGAAAGAGATTTTTCTGGTGGGCTGCAGTAGAATTTTTCCCCATACAAGTTGTCATAACTTGTTCCACTAAGGCGGTTATCTATCTTTTATCTTGTCCTTATGGTAAGCATTATATAAACAAAACTAAACGTGAATTAAAAGTTAGAATATCAGAACATCGGAGCACTATCAAAGCTAAAAATACGTCGTCGCCTGTTGCAGCTGAATGAAACATGCGATCTCCGTCCGTTACATTGGAATTGAACATGTTGCCTTACCTTGGAGAAGAGGCGACCTTGATAATATTCTGTTAAGAGGAGATGCAGCATGGATTGTCTTTTATCATGTTTGGCCAATTTGTGCCCAGCGTAATGAAACCATTTGCATTCAAACTTGATAGTGTATGATAGTGATTAAACTCTTATGTACATGAATAAACTGGTTTGTTTAAATCCTGAAAGCTGATTGGCTGACAGCATGGGTAAATGAGACTGAATACCATGGGTATGAAATCAAATTATTTTTAATTGCTGTAATTGCATGGGTAACTGGTTTATTAGAGCAATAAGGTATCTTGAGGGTTTGTGATATATATTGTCAAAAAAACCTGGAAATACCCTGCATCCAGGCACTCTACAATGTGTTGCACCTAAAAACAGCTCTTGGCCGTGCTATATTGGCCATATATCACACCCCCTCATGCTTTGCTCCTTACACAAACAATATATTACACGTCCAGCCCAAAAATTTGAGGTTTAAATAATGATTATGTTAATCGCAAAAGTCCCAGACGGTTGTCGAACCTAGCTTTGACACATGCATGTTGTTGACAGTAATATCTCGGCCTAAAGACCTCCGTTTCTATTGGTCAAGCGATAGGGGGCATAATACTTTTAAAGGGCATTCTTCCCCTCCGTAAATTATTTACTCTCAAGACATTGTCCAATCACATTCGAGCCCTCAGAGGTCATGTATCTATTTCAAGGGGTGTGAATAGTCAAAACCCTTCACCAAAACAACATATCCGTCCACACAGGCACCATCCATATTTTATGTGCTTCGACTAGGGAACATTTACACAGTAGCTCTCTCTAGTGTGGCTCGCCCTGAAAATTTGTAACGGGAAATAGGTAATAATAATATTTTCTCGCTCACAAACATTCCTTCTGTCCCATCCATCTTGTGATGCATTATGAATTCAATCATATTTCTGCCTACCCAAAATAATGGATTTTCTCCAGTGGCCGTGACTTTGACTGTAATTTAGTGATCTTAAAAGTGCTGGTGGTTTGGACATGTAGAACTTTTTGTTGTTTACAAAGAGACAAACCACAAAAGCCTAAAGTAATAAGACCCGGATTGCATTCGAGGTCAAAAGTCATCACATTGAGAGGTCAGCTGAACAATGAAGACAATCGACACAAAGGATCAGATATTGGTCCTGTGTAAAAATAGTAATTTAATGATAATGACAGTATTTATATCTCTTATTTCTACAGTACTTACAATCCAGGGTAAAATTATTCTAATTTGGGAATTTTTGCCAGAAAAGCTTAATAAAATGGTTTAGGAAAAGTCAACTCAGTGACTGTGATGAAACTGCTTAAATCGCCAAGCTTTGACACATTGTCAGAAAATGAAACATTCGCCATAAAATCAGTTAGAGTTTCAAACATGACTCCCTACCAGCTAACAACACATGGAGTTCAGCTCTGTTTTATCGCCATTGACCTGAAGATACCACAGAACAACACAGATGTTGCCAGATGCCGGGTCAGATTCCAGCCAGCATCAAAACAGCATGGGTGAGGTGAAACTGACCCCAATGCGTTACCACAGGACAATCCATCTGGGACCCAAAGGCCAGAGAAAGAAAGAGTGAGAGAGAGAGAGAGAGAGAGAGAGAGAGAGAGAG
>JACXGM010009113.1:0-12560 GCA_016801145.1 Umbra pygmaea | reverse complement strand
GCTATAGTGTTGTGTGTTTAAAATGATTTTTCCCAGTGGGGACTGCCTTCTGTCTGTCTATTGAACCCCACTGTTATACAGAACCTGGAGGGAAGCATAAACTAAAAACAATTCACATCTAAACAAGTCAGAAAAATCCTGACATTCAATTTTGCACTGATACGACTTACGGCTGTGGAAGTAGAGCCCTGCGAGGGGGGATTAATGGTGGAGACCTGGTTTTAAGTACACACGGTGTGGAAGAAATGTCGTCACATGTACTGTAGGAAAATTAACTGGTTGGGTGTGTAGTGTGGTTGAAAATACACTCATACATTTGTATACTCTAGCGTGTTTGTTTGTGCAGTCACATAGTTATAATATGTAAACTGGGGCATTAGGGAAAACTGTTTAAACAGCTTGTAGGCTACATCTGGTAAACGTAGTTTTAGTGTCTAAATCAAGTAAAGAACCAAAGTTGGAATTCAAATGGTCACATTTCTTAGCTGTTATAAAGGAGATATTTTCAATAAAATATCAAATAAACCCAATGTTGATTACACATACAGCAAATCAAAAAGACTGCATGGCTGCTTTAACAATAGCTCTGTGACCACAAATAGCCATTACATGAAAAAAGGCCATACTACCGCATCTACAGTTCTTATTTTGCTATTATACTCCAAACATGTCCTCAAACAAATAGGTATGGACAGCCTTTCATGTTTCTGACAAACACAGCGATTTCAAATGATTGCAAAAGCGCCCACAGCAATTTATCAAATCATACTCTTAGCATCCTTTCATAAGTATTGACTAAGATTAAGTCAGACTAGAGTTGGTCCAAGCTTTCATTGCCTCTGTGGCAGAATTGAGTATTGATTTTCTTCTTGAAGTATTCTAGTCTTTTCCCTTCACATGCCGTTTAGAAACACAGCTTTGCAAGACAACACAGTATATTGACCACAAAAAAAGCCCCATCAGTAGAAGTGAATTTCTCAGTCATAATGGAATAACAAACACAAACAAACAATCCCGGTGCCTTTATACTACTACTGGTGACCTACCAAACATTGGATGTTAAGAAAGCTACAAAGTCACAGAGCAACCTTCCAGTTAAAGTTTCCTCCCTAATGTTAAGATAGCCAATCATACAAGGTATACCATTTATTCCATTTATCTAAACTGAAATAGTATGCCCATATTATGCCTGGAATGTAATACTATTCTGGTAACATATAGAGGTTTCATATCTTTTATTTGTCTTATGTGTGTTGCTTTCTGCCTTGTTTTTTCCTGTACACTGTAATTTTATGTGACCTACTCGGGTCATTGCTGCAAATGAGACCCTGTTCTCAGTTCACTTACCTGGATAAATAAATACTTATCACAAACAAACCATTTTGGAGGTCACTACTACCTATGCTGATAAGTGATCTTATGGCTGCCACTGTGTTCAAACCTGGTGAAATGTGTATATTCTGCATTAGTAAAATGGTTTTTATTTGATATCAAAGCAGAGGGTGTTATGTTCCTCAAACAGTAAAGTAATTAACACTTGATTAATGTTTTAATGTGTTGAGTAAGGCAGGAGGCAAACACAGTAGTCCAATAGCATATATTTAATGAATGAAAGAAATGATGCGAACAATAACCAGGAAACGAAAATACTGAGTAACAGAAACCCAACATGTGCTGAAGGGCGCTCGCTTAGAAGGTAATATAAAATACCAAAAAAACAGACTATGGCGAAGAGCTAACGCAGCATAACATCCAGGAATCGCTAGTATCACAGGTAACAAGTAGCAGAAGAACATTCCCTTCTGGTAGTGAGTCCTCAAGGCAACCGCCTGGAATAAACAGTTCATATGTATACTTAAGTTCTAGGGGAATAAACAACTCTATACTTTCTGAGTGGTAGAGTATCCACCCGACACAAAACAGACAAACACATAATCACAGAATAACCCACGCAAAATGGAGTCAGCAGGACGCTCAGAGCTCTGTGTCATCATCGAGTGACTTAAGGAACATCAGGAGATGCTGGACCCCTTTCTACCTGTGTCACGGGTCCCAGATGTTGAGGGAGTTTGTGCTGGAGTTCCGGATGATGTCTGCAGGATCCTGCTGGAACGAGCAAGCATTAATCAACCACTTCCGGTGCAGCCTGCGGGAGGATGTCCGGCAGGAGATAGCTTGCCATGATGCCACGCTGGGGTTCAACCAGCTGGTGGACATGGCAATACAGCTGGACAGCCTGCTGCAGTCAAGGGAGCGCACCGGGAGTAGTTCACCCATTTCATCTATGTTAGCATCTGGACTGTTGCCCTTGGAAGTGGGCAGCATCGGTCCCCGGGAGGCTAAAGGCAAAGGGAGCAGTACATCTGTTGTGGCAGAAGGGGGCACTTTGCGGCCACTTGCCACCTGCGCCTTTTGAATCCAGTGAGTGGCAGGATGGGTAAACATGCACCACCCCAGGCACAGTCTAGCTCCTCACATTCAACGTCTCATTCTCCTTCCAGTCTCCTTCCCTAGGTTCCCTAGTTCCACCCCGCCTAAGGCCCTCGTAGATTCAGGGGCACCGGGTAACTTCATTGATAGGTCACTTTCCCGATCATTGCATATTCCTCTAACCACCCTCACACAGCCACTGCCTGTCGGGGAGGAGACTGAACCCTGGCCAGGCAAGGTGGTCACAGTTTCTGGCCAGGTTCATCTTCTCCCTGTCATACATTCCAGGCAGCAAGAACGTGAAGGCCGATGCTCTGTCACGCCAGTATGAGCAGCCGGAAGATGACAGCCCCATACTGTCGTGGCACCAGTGGTATGGGAGCTGGATACCGAGATTCAGCAGGCATTATGCACAGACCCTGCTCCTGCACTTTGGCCTGCTGATTGGCTCTGTCCGGGACAGGCTCCTCTGCTGGGCACACACCACCCCATCCTCTGGTCATCTGGGTATCGGTCACACAATCAACTGTCTGGCTGGCAGGTACTGCTGGCCAACCATAGCTAAGGACGTTGTTTCAGGTTTCCTCCTGCTTGGTGTGCGCCCAGAGTAAAGTGCCAAGACACCTTCCTGCAGGGAAATTAATGCCCCTTCTTGTCTCACAACAGCCTTGAGCCTTGATCTCTCTCCCTCTGTGGGCAATACTGCATTCTTGCTTGTTGTGGACCAGTTCTTGAAGGCTTGTCATCTCCTGCCTCTACCCAGTGTACTCACCACATTGCAGACCACGGAGGTTCGATTACCTTTGTCTTCCGGCACTATGGCATCTCGAAGGACATTGTTTTGGACTGTGGCCCCGTGTTCACCTCTCATGTCTGGAGAGCCTTTATGGAGAGGCTGGGTGTCGTGGTAAGTCTCACCTTCAAGTTCCATTCAGATTCCAATTTGCAGCCAGAACGTGTTAACCAGGAAGTGATTATGCTCTTGCGGTCATACTGTCGGAACCGGCCGGGAGAGGGGTACAGATTTCTGCCCTGGGCAGTGTATGCCAAAAACTCCCAGGCGGAGCGTTACTGTGGAGCCACGCCCCTCTACAAACCTAGGGATCGTGTCTGGCTCTCAGTCTAGGAACCTGCCCCTACCCCTGCCTTGCCGGAAGCATAGGTCCACGGTTTGTAGGGCCCTTTCGATTCCTGAGGAGAGTCAATGAGGTGACATACAAACTGAAACTACCTACATCCATGTGTATTCCCACTGTTTCCATGTGTCTCTCTTCAGGCCAGTGGGGGAATGCCCATTCCATGAGGGCAGGGTGCTGGAGACCCCCTCTCCACAGTTGCACATCGAGGGTGGCAAGGCTTACGCTGTGCAGTCCACTCTGGATTTAAGACGGAGACTGGGTTGTCTCCAGTACCTCGTGGACTGGGAGGGGTACGGCCCATTACCCCTCTCATTAATCAAATGGAAGTAGACACACCTGACCAGAGTTTTTTAGTATAGAGGGAACTACGGATGATTGTGGGTTATTGTGTCATTTGTGATACCTGTGTTTCATGTTGTCAGTTCCTGAGACATCTTATCTATGAGCATTTGTCTAGTCAGCCGCTTTATGCCTGCTTGATATTCAGGTTACTTCTCCTGTTTGTTTCTCTACCAGGATATTTAAACTTGGCGCTACTGTCGCCCATAATATTAGGTGGCCGACTAGCTTTCTGTTTTATTTTGTGAGCCTTCTAAATGAAATAAGGAATAAAATATCCTGCATGACTCCTTCCTCCGAACCCATCATCACAAGTTTACATATATTTTTTGAGGCTGTTTTAGCTACCAGCTAGCCAATTGTCCTCTGAACGTAATGTGTGAAGTCCATGGACTAAAGGAGTTCATTCTTGGGCTAATGTTGAGGAGGCTTTTTCTAATGTTCGCCATGATGAAACCAGGCAGTGGACCTCCTGGATTTGCCTCCTTAAATCTGTAGGTCACATGCAAGAATCAAGATGTCACCAACCACTGGCTTGGTTTGGACTTTGGTGAACTGTGCTAATTTACAGAGCTGTAATTTACAAGAGGTGTTAGGGCCTCCACAGGTATTTTCTTTGGTTTTACCGTACGTACTGTCACCCCTTATTAAAGCTGCACTATGTAACGTTCTTTCATTTGTCCTGTCAGCCTGAAACTTAAGTTATTTTTATACATATATGTTTTTACCTAATTAACACAGGAATAATACATGGACAATATAACCAATTTCTGAAATTACACATTACTATTTTGTCCATAATATGCATTTGTTTTTAGTTAGATATTGACTAATGTTGATTTTGCTATTCTACTATTGTCTGTATTTTGCTTTTTTATATTGATAATTTCAACCCCTGGATCTACTGTGCTAGTTTCTAACGTTTACTGGTCCGAAAATATTGTTTTTGTCATGTTTTGTTGTATAAGAAAAAGATACATAGTGTAGGTTTAATTGTATTTGCCTGATAATCAACCTATTGATATAGTATTATGAAGAAACAATATATTGGTATATTGAACCATGATGTGCACTAGGGTTTTAAATAGGTATTTCTAGTGCTACAATTACATGCATTCTTTCATTTATTTTGCATCCATGTGGGTCTCTGCATCATCTGAGGGTGATGACATTGTTACTGCTACCTGTTTGTTTTATCAAGTTATTAACCAACTGAAATACATCCAGACTCCCCATCTGGTCAGCCATAGAAGCACCGACTAAACATCAGTGAGCCTGATTAGGTGTTGCTCTAAATGACCACAAACCAACTACAATTGAAAGACAGAAACACTAACATCAGTCCACTCATAGCTGTTATTAAACGACCATGATAATGCCACACATCCATATCTTATATTCTCCGTGAAGTAACTATCTATAGAATACAGGATGAGAGCACTATTTTAGCTCAACACCTGCCAGAGATTTAGAGTTCCCACCCCCCTTAGGATTCCATTTACAAAGTAACACCTACTACTGGACGTTTCCTATGCCTTTTTCAGGAGAGGTCACAGATCTTGCTGATCACCGACCTACAAAAGAGCTATTTCATTAAGCAAATAACTTTAAGATTATTTTACTAGTTGAGTTGACTAAGAACACATTGTCAATCACAACAACATATTGAGTTGTAGTTGCCAGTTGTGGGGGGGAGGTTAAATAAACCAGTTGGAATCTGGAGATGGTTAGGTAGCCATGTTGGTATAAGGGTCAGCTTTGAAATGAATCCAAGGATAATACCCTTACTCTTACAAATAGTGCTTTAATGAACAGAGAGTCATGAATAACCACACCAGTTTGACGTCCCAGCGACACCAGTTTGACGTCCCAGCGACACCAGTTTAGAGATATTTCATTAAATTCTATTCATGGTGGAACTTATGGATTTTCAAAGCTATTATTTTTCTTTCAAGAAGAGGAACATATGTACCAAATGTCTGATAATTATGTCTAAATGGGATGAGTGTGACCCTACAAGGTTGGCATCTTCACTAGTTTAACGGTCACTGTGTACATTATTTCAATCTGTATGGGTTCCTCGTGGAGAAGGACTGATGTACTGAATTTCACTACTATAGCATCTACATATAAACAGGACAACGGGTGTGACTTTTTAAACTCAGTATAATGTATTACTCATTATAGCACTGCCATCTGTCCAATCAGTCTCATTTTGAAAACAACATCTCTGTGGTAAGACACATCAACCACCCAAATGCTGTTAAAATCATGCCAGTGGTGAATGAAATATAATTTGTGGGTATGAACAGAAGCAAGGACAGACGGAGAAAAATCCATAATTGCAGGGGTTAAAAAAAGGGTCAAACTTATTACTACAGTACCTTGGTGAAAGTCCCGTATCGACTTCCTGTGTAACTTTCCTTAAGAATCCCAACACTCAGTTTGAATGATGAACGCGCATTGCTGGCAGTACGAATTTAGAAATATTTATTTTGATAATATTTTTTTAGTGTTTAAATAATTAGAAACCATTAGGTTTTGAAACCCCTATTGCAAACAATTGATGTTTTCATTTTTCAGTGTTAAAACTAAGTCAAGAATGTATTTTACAGGGTAAGACATCGGTTAAGTTAAACACTAAAAACCCTACATAAGGCCTTGGTTTTTTTAGAGCAAAATTATACACTGAATTACGCACAAACCTTCAGTGACAGAGAAAGATTACATTTAAACACATTTAATTCACATTACCACTAGCGACAGATTACAAAAAGAAAATGGTTTGTAGATAGCATCAATTTCCTATCAAAGCAGAATTCAGCATGTAACATGAGGAAAACGCTGTAACTTCCCAGCGGATCTATACCATCCATCTAAGCTTTGACATCAAAACACAGTTGATGACTCCAACAGATATCTTTGATAGAAACCCATTCTGTCTTCACACTGTAATGTAATGATGTGGGTGACTCTGTACCC
This sequence comes from Umbra pygmaea, assembly GCA_016801145.1. Lineage (NCBI taxonomy): Eukaryota > Metazoa > Chordata > Actinopteri > Esociformes > Umbridae > Umbra > Umbra pygmaea. Next base: position 5,670 of record JACXGM010009113.1, on the reverse strand, counting down.
CATGCAGTGGCGGCAGAACAAAGTTGGAGGGATTATCTATTTCTGTTGCCTCGCTATTGCCCAAACATTGAGAATCTAGAAATCTTATTGACAGTTATTGTAAAAAGTTGAGAAGGCAGTATCTACCAACAAAATATAGCCTATTTAAATTATTTTGTCTTCTTTTAATTGAAATTAGTAGTAAAAACCGCAAGGGATATTAGTATAATGAAACAGAGGAAGGCTTGGTCAAACCTAAAATGAATTCACAACTCAGAAATATATATTTCATATTGTGGGTAAAGAGATTACTGCGATTAATGATCCACTCACCCCTTTGCTGCGCTCGGCTGCATTGCCATAGCAACGCTATGAGAGGAAAAAACGTTAGACCTTTCATTTTCAAATCTGTAATTTCTTCATCAGCGTGCAGTCCGGCGGAGTCGCTTTATGTTCGGCAGAGTCAGCCCCTGAAATTGAAGGGAATGTCAAAGAGTGACTTTTGCAAGTTCAAGAAACTCTCCCGCTCCCCCTACGTTTATGGGGAGGGGGCGTAACGGAACAGAACTGAGGAATCATATTGAATGGGATTTGGATAGTACACTCGCTTTACAAAACTTTATGAGGATAATTAGGGTTACAATAAAAAGTAAACGAACTTCTGAAAACATCAGAACTTTGCAGTTACTTTCGGTGTTGTTAAGGTTTATCAATCGTACTGAGATTTTGCAAAAGTTAAATACCCATGCACTCCACTATTGCTCCCTCTGGTGTGGTACTAAATAACTACTAGTTGATCCAAGGGCAGATTCGATGTGTAACAAATAAAAGTGAATTGCAAAAAGTTTTTACTATTAACTATCACCACTTTAAGTTGTTTTAAAATAGACATATAGCACTCAACTTCAACTGATGTTGATCTGGCCTTCTGCAGAGGCCGTATATTCAATTATATCTGATTATTCTTGCATGATGAACTCATATTCCACCTCTACAGCTGGAAACGGTTATCCTTTGTCACAGTTCAATAGTCTGTCAGTCTCCCTAATAATGTCTCACCTGTTAGACCATTTAAATGTCAGGATAACCAATTTATCCTCCCAGGTCCACGTTGCGTACAGTGGCCTCTGACTAACGTGTATGGGTTTTAGCCCTGAGATTGACAATGTCTGCTGCAGCTGGAGTAAACAGGTAGCCTACCTTTGTCTAACCTGAGGGGCTGTTTACAGTCTCATTTGCCGGAGGCATAGCTCTTTAAACCCACAGTATGTTGTCATTTCTGAGGCTAGGCTGGTTGGGGTCGCGGGCAGAGCTGCTGTGGAGCTCCACGTTCCACCGCAGGGAAGAGGAAAGCCTGGGTTTTGCCAGCAGGGATGAGTTGAGCATGACGTACGGACACGACCAAAAGGAGATCAGGGAGGCTCCAAATACCTCCAGCCATGAGAGGGATAATGAAAAGACATATACTACCTTTACCTCCGACAGCACCTCTCCCAAAATTACCAGCTGGGAAGCAGGATGGAATGTGACCAATGCCATTCAGGTAACCTGGATTTAAGACCTTTGACCTTTGAAAGTAGGATTCATTGTGTTTTGGTTTAACGTGTTTCGCTTCTGTGAACACGCGTAGTTAAAGGGTGGGGTGAATGTCACAGAGGACGATGCATTGTCTTGACCAGTAATAGCATTGTGGTTGTGCCTGCTCTCTAGAGAAAGGTTAGCCAAGTACGCTAGGTTAAGCTGCAGGTCGATTTTTTCAGAGCGGATTGTCAAGGGGTCACAACATACTTGTAATAGTTATGATTTGTTTAACTAATTTCAGCAGTTTTCTTTCACGTTTATACATTCAATGACTTGTATTTGAAACCTAAATATGTTTGTATGGGAGAGAACAGTTTGGACACTGTCATTGCAATCATCACAATCTTCAAAACATACTATTTAAAACAACACTTGCGAATTACCCAGTGTCCTATTTTCTGTCCTGACTCTCAAGGTAGTGAAACTGCATATTTACTCAGCATCACAATAAACAGTTTGTTCACTTACATTGTTCTGCATTGTTATTTGACTGGAAGACAGCCAGTGCTTTGAGTATCCAATTAGGAATTTGTTGCCAGATTAGATTGTTAATGTTGTGCAGTCTAGTGATTAGTCTACAGTACATTACAAAATCCATTGGCATGTTTTTTTCTTTCAAATTGAAGCAGAATGTTATCTTTAATGATTATGACTTGCATCGTCTACTAATGTTTGGCAATTTTCAAACAATCAAATCGCAGGCAAAGATCTGTAATTTACACTGTCTCCATGTTGATGACTCACTTTGGAAAAATCATTAGAGAAATCACTGCATGTCACACTCTTGTTCACCCGTTTCCTCCGTCTCCCCCAGGGTATCTTTGTTCTGGGGCTGCCGTACGCTCTCCTCCAGAGTGGCTACCTGGGATTGCTTCTGCTCATTCTCGCTGCGGTCGTTTGCAACTACACGGGTCAGATCCTCGTTTCCTGTCTGTACGAAGACAACGAGGAGGGCCAGCCCGTACGGGTGCGGGACACCTACGAGGACATCGCCAATGCCTGCTGCAAGAGCCTGTGCCCGCTTCTAGGCGGCTGGATGGTGAACGCTGTGCAGGTGGTGGAGCTAATGATGACCTGTATTCTCTACCTGGTGGTCAGCACCAACCTCATGGGCCACAGCTTCTCTTTTCTTCCACTGCCCCCCGCCGCCAGCTCCGTACTGACCTTCCTGACCTTGGTGCCCTGCATGCTCATCCAGGACCTGAAGGTGGTCTCCAGGCTCAGCCTCCTCTGCTCCCTGGCCCAGTTCCTCATCACCTTCATCGTCATGGCCTACTGCCTTCACCAAGCCCACCGCTGGTCCTGGAGGACGATGGCGCTCTGGGTGGACTTCGAGAGGTTCCTGGTGTCCGTGGGGGTCGTCATCTTCAGCTACACCTCCCAGATCTTCCTGCCCACCCTGGAGGGAAGCATGGAGGACAGGGGTCAGTTCTCCAGCATGCTGCTCTGGACACATTCCCTGGCATGCGTTTTGAAGACCACCCTCTCCACGCTAGCCTTCCTCACGTGGGGCGAGGAAACCAAAGAGGTGATCACCGACAACCTCCCAACTAGCCTCCGTACGTTGGTCAACGTGTGCCTCCTGGCGAAGGCCCTCCTCTCCTACCCATTGCCCTTCTACGCTGCAGCCAACATCCTCCAGAGAAGCATTCTCCGGCTGGAGGGGGCACCAACGAGTGTGGAGAGGGGGAGTCTGATTCTACGGGCCGCCCTGCTCCTGATTACTTTTCTCATGGCTCTCTACATGCCCCACTTTTCACTGCTCATGGGCTTGACCGGCAGTGTGACCGGTGCAGCCATGACCTTCATCCTGCCATCCCTCTTCCATCTTCAGCTCAAGTGGACCAACTTGAGCTGCCGGCTCCGAGCCCTGGACCTGCTCATCCTGACCTTGGGGTCTCTGTGTAGCTTAGCTGGCCTGGTTTGCTCTATCAAGGGAATGATTCAGGCTGTTGGTGGTTGATTAGCTTAGACTTTGTGAGACTTCAACACTTGGCTAGTAATTTTACCCTGTTTATATACCCTTGTGTTATTGTTTTTTTTTCTCACCTGCGACTGCATGAGGCATATAAAAATAGCGTAGTAGTATGAACACTCAAGCCTCTATTTGTAGTTGACATTGATTGGGTTATGTGGATGTTTGACACCGAGGCAAACAGACTTGATTGTAAATCGTTGTAAACTAATGTAGTGCGAGCAGATGTTTTCTCTGTTTGTCATTGCAGTCATTCTGATTTCTAACAATTTTGTTGTCAATAGCATGACTAACAAGCTGTTGTTAATTACTATTACAGCACACTTGAAACTAGAATGTATGGCAATTAATTTAGGTAGAAAACAATATATAATTGTCTGTTATCTTGTCTGATGTAACATACTAAATAAAGCAAACAATTTGGATTGTGATTGCCTTGCTCTACTGTTATAGTTCTTGAAAGGATACATTATATTCAGAAGTATATAAAATTAATAAAAGTGATAGACTTTTGTCTGCAGTTGTTTTTTTACACTAACTTCTCAAATGTGCCCATTGTTAATGACGGTTTGGTATCAAAATGTCTTGAAACTAGTCGTAGACACGAGTCGCATGAGTTGGGTTTTCGCCTGAATTACACTCTTACATTAGATCAAATATGTGTGATCCAGGATTAATACCAATTTGTGAACTAAATAAATTGCTATAGGATGTCTATATCAGTGCTCCAAATAGTTTAATTAATCTACACTTTTATTTTTCATGATATTCAAGTTCTAAGTGGATAAATAGTTGGAGAACAGTAAAACCTTTTTTCTAGTTGATAGTTCAAACGTTCATGCCTATAAATGACATATGTTGAATATTAATTACATCCGCTGTTAAACTGTTATTTGTGGAGGAGAAAATCATATTTTCTTGAACCATGTAATGTTGGTGAAATACATATTTCATCATTATAATTATCTCATGGAATAATTCTGAGTATACATTTGCCCTCGAATGTGTTTCTTTTCTTTTGATTTTAATGAGCAATAACTAGAGCCACTAATACCTGAGTTTTAAGTCTTGATTCCTGAAAAACAACTAAAACAATTATGTTTGGGGCTTAATGCACGAGCGCTAAAAGGAAAGTGGAGATGGAAATGAAAATGCAGCGTAACTTGCCATTACTCCATTGCTAGACTTGTTTTCATCTTGGTGCACGTCTCTAAGGCCACTGCTTGGCAGAAACAGGGAGATTTCAGGATACTGTTTTTCACATAACACATGGTGAGTCAAAGCTTACAACTCAGGGTGCATTTCAAACTAAAGAGAACTCCAGGCATCCAATAAGAATGAATAAAACATATTGTATATACAAACTGAATTTCTACATTGAACTGTCTTTGGACAAATCGAAAAAAGAGTGATAAGTTTCGAGTCTGCAAAGCATTCATTTAGCATCTTATACCTTTGCTATAAACACACTTTATATACTGTAACTGTTCACATGTTGGCCAATTACACCATTGAGAGATCTCTGGGCAGTAACAAAAAGCAGATATGATATACAGGTATGTAACATTGACCTAGTCTTGAAATATTGAAACATGTATTTTGAGTGTCTGTGAACCACATAAGGTAAAAAACAAAGAAACGAGATAGGCAACCTATTGTGCATAATTAGAGCTGTGATGATCATTGCAACTTTATCCTGTTCTTTTCAATCATTACGAATTTTGTAGGTAACATTTAATCCGAACAAGTTAATCTCAGTTTTTTCTGTACATTTTCATAAAAATCATGATGACAAATACATCTGGCTTGTTGAAATAAAGTATATGGTTTAAATACTAATGGTGAATTTCACATTGAAAATAATTATACTCGATCAAGCTTGCAATTAACAAAAAATATTCTTGCATAGCTGTAAGATCTTTACACTGTTCAGCTAAATCAGGAAACTGTATTTGTAAAGAAGAGTTAGGGGTTGTGGAAATTAACCGTAGTCTACTGGATGCCGAATTATATAACCAAGCGAAAATACTTACACCAAGGAAGACATGTATGGCTTAGACATGTACGGTTTGCTGGTCGAAAACATTTTCGGGACAGAAAGAAATATACCCTGAAGTTGTGGCAGGGTTGGTGTA